>JAOTOM010003436.1:0-156344 GCA_034440615.1 Ashinkailepas kermadecensis
CACTAATGTGACGCCACAGTAACTACGGCCGCCGCCGACAACACTACAGTCGTCACACACAGGGACACTATTAGCAACGCCACAGTAAGTGCGGCCGCCGCCCGTCAACACTGTCACAGTCGTCACACACAGTGACACTAATGTGACGCCACAGTAACTCTGGCCGCCGCCCGACAACACTACAGTCGTCACACACAGTGACACTAATGTGACGCCAAAGTGACTACCACGGCCACCGCCCGTCAACACTGCCGCAGTCGTCACGCACAGTGACACTAATGTGACGCCACAGTAACTACGGCCGCCGCCCGTCAACACTACCGCAGCCGTCACACACAGGGACACTAATGTGACGCCACAGTAACTACAGCCGCCGCCCGACAACACTGCCACAGTCGTCACACACAGTGACACTAATGTGACGCCACAATAACTACGGCCACCGCCCGTCAACACTGCCACAGTCGTCACACACAGTGACACTAATGTGACGCCACAGTAACTACGGCCGCCGCCCTTCAACACTGCGCAGCCGTCACACACGGGGACACTAATGTGACGCCACAGTAACTACGGCCACCGCCCGACAACTTACCGCAGCCGTCACAGTGACACTAATGTGACGCCACAGTAATTACGGCCACCGCCGACAACACTGCCACAATCGCCACACACAGTGACACTAGTGTGACGCCACCGTAACTACGGCCGCCGCCCGACAACACTGCCGCAGTCGTCACACGGTGACACTAGTAGTGACGCCACAGTAACTACGGCCGCCGCCCGACAACACTGCCACGTCGTCATCACACAGTGACACTAATGTGACGCCACAGTAACTACGGCCGCCGCCCGACAACACTGCCACAGTCGTCACACACAGTGACACTAGTGTGACGCCAACGTAACTACGGCCGCCGCCCGTCAACACTGCCACAGTCGTCACACACAGTGACACTAATGTGACGCCACAGTAACTACGGCCGCCGCCCGTCAACACTGCCACAGTCGTCACACAGAGACACTCTTTTTACGCCCCCCCCGTAATTACGGCCCGCCCGACAACACTGCCACAGTCGTCACACACAGTGACACTAATGTGACGCCACAGTAACTACGGCCGCCGCCCGACAACACTGCCACAGTCGTCACACACAGTGACACTAATGTGACGCCACAGTAACTACGGCCGCCGCCCGTCAACACTGCCACAGTCGTCACACACAGTGACACTAATGTGACGCTACAGTAACTACGGCCGCCGCCCTGTTGGGCTGAAGACGTACCTGTGTGAAATATTGACAGTTGGCGACGCGTCCCGAATGTAGACATCCAGAGCTTTTTAGATGGGATACCTGGATGTGCAATGGCAAAGTGCAATCAATCCCTGTCAGGATGAACAACAATCGTGTTGCATTGGTAGTGTTGACCAAATACGTGTTGACCACGTGACTTACGCAAGCACATATAAAATCGAGCACCAAGCTCCGTTCGGTATGTGCGCAACAAATGTCTTCTTGGTACTTTTGAGAGCTGGAAAAAAATTCGCAGACTTTCACCCAGCAGCAGGAGCTACGACGCGCGTCGACGCCCCAGAAGCCCTCGGGGCACCTCCATTGCATCCTAACACGGTAACATCATGTATCCCAGTCACCGCGACACACCTCCAGCTGACTTGTGACGTCAGTGGGGAGCACCCCCCCGCTCCGGTCTGTGCTGCGAAGGCTCGGCGACCGCTGAGGTCGAGGTCCTCCTCAAGGTGATCGCGGGGGGCCTGCGGTGGCTGGGGGCTGGGGATCGGGCATCGCGGAGCCGTGGTCGGCCGCCCAGATAGGCCGGCGCGGCAAACACAGCCGGCTATCGACGCTGGGCGCTGAGCCGGCATGAGCGCCGGCCGCGACCGAGCCCACGCCGCCGCCCAAGGTGAGTCAAGAACGAGCGGGACGGACGTCATGTGGGTCCGTCACCATACGTAGTGTACTGTTGGTGAGTAGCGCCGGCCGGGACCGAGCCACCCCAGCCGCCCGAGGTGAGTCAGGACGAGCAGGACGGACGTCATGTGGGTCCGTCACCATACTTAGTGTACTGTTGGTGAGGAAGCGCCGGCCGGGACCGAGCCCACGCAGCCCCCGGAGTGAGTCAAGTACGAGCAGGACGGACGTCATGTGGGTCCCTCACCATACGTAGTGTACTGTTGGTGGGAAGCGCCGGCGGGACCGAGCCCACGCAGCCGCCCGGGGTGAGTCAGGACGAGCAGGACGGACGTCATGGGTCCGTCACCATACGTAGTGTACTGTTTGGATGTCTCTACTTCTTTATGCTGTTCCTACACCACACGTGTTCAAAATTATATCAAATCTTAATCCAAAATCTGAATCTGAACGCATTGTAAAATTACGTCCCATCTGATCGAAATTCAGTTCAACCCGGACCTGTGCGAGCAATCCAATCCATGTTACGCGCGGCGTGGTTCGCCCTCAATCGTCATGCATCATGCTGCACGATGTGTGAGGACGAACAACAGTATGCATAGGTTCAGCTGCAATGTATATTGGACAACTACGGTGTATATGGTATAGCTGCAGTGTATATTCGACAGCACTGTGTATATGGTATAACTGCAATATGTATGGGACATATACGAGTGTGGGGCAGCTGCAGTGTGTATGGGATATATACACAGTGTGTAGCAGCTGCGGTGTGTATGGGAGATATGCGCGGTGTGGGACGGCTGCCGTGTGTATGGGAGATATACGCAGTGTGGGTGGCAGCTGCGGTATGTATGGGAGATATACGCAGTGTGGGACAGCTACCGTGTGTATGGGAGATATACGCAGTGTGGGACAGCTGCAGTATGTATGGGAGATATACGCATTATAGGGCAGCTGCGGTGTGTATGGAGATATACGCAGTGTGGGGTACCTGCGGTGTGCATGGGAGATATACCCAGTGTGGGACAGCTGCGGTGTGTATGGGAGATATACGCAGTGTGGGGCAGCTGCGGTGTGTATGGGAGATATACG
This sequence comes from Ashinkailepas kermadecensis, assembly GCA_034440615.1. Classification (NCBI taxonomy): domain Eukaryota; kingdom Metazoa; phylum Arthropoda; class Thecostraca; family Neolepadidae; genus Ashinkailepas; species Ashinkailepas kermadecensis. The sequence continues at coordinate 3,024 of JAOTOM010003436.1, forward strand.
CAGTGTGGGGTACCTACAGTGTGCATGGGAGATATACGCGGTGTGGGACAGCTGCGTGTGTATGGGAGATATACGAAGTGTTGGGCAGCTGCAGTGTGTATGGGAGATATACGCAGTGTGGGGCAGCTGCGGTTGTGTATGGGAGATATACGCAGTGCGGGGTACCTGCAGTGTGCATGGGAGATATACGCGGTGTGGGACAGCTGCGTGTGTATGGGAGATATACGCGTGTGGGGTACCTGCAGTGTGCATGGGAGATATACGCAGTGTGGGACAGCTACGTGTGTATAGGAGATATACGCAGTGTGGGGTACCTGCAGTGTGCATGGGAGATATACGCAGTGTGGGGTACCTGCATTGTGCATGGGAGATATACGCAGTGTGGGACAGCTGCGGTGTGTAAAAGATATACGCGGTGTGGGGTACCTGCAGTGTGCATGGGAGATATACGCAGTGTGGGACAGCTGCGGTGTGTATGGGAGATATTACGCAGTGTGGGACAGCTGCGGTGTGTATGGGAGATATACGCGGTGTGGGGTACCTGCAGTGTGCATAGGAGATATACGCAGTGTGGGACAGCTGCGGTGTGTATGGGAGATATACGCAGTATGGGGCGGCTGCAGTGTGTATGGGAGATATGCGCAGTATGGGGCAGCTGCAGTTTGTATGAAATACTATACGCAGTGTGGGGCAGCTGCGGTGTGTATGGGAGATATGCGCAGTGTGGGACAGCTGCAGTGTGTGTGGGAGATATACGCAGTGTGGGGTAGCTGCGGTATGTATTGGAGATATACGCAGTGTGGGGCAGCTGCAGTGTGTATGGGAGATATACGCATGTGGGGTAGCTGCGATATGTATTGGAGATATACGCAGTGTGGGACAACTGCAGTGTGTATTGGAGATATACGCAGTGTGGGGTAGCTGCGATATGTATTGGAGATATACGCAGTGTGGGGTAACTAGTGTGTACGGGAGATATACCAGTGTGGGACAGCTGCAGTGTGTATGGGAGATATGCGCAGTGTGGGGTAGCTGCAGTGTGTATAGGAGATATACCAGTGTGGGGTAGCTGCCGGTATGTATTGGAGATATACGCAGTGTGGGACAGCTCCAGTGTGTATGGGAGAAATACGCAGTGTGGGGCAGCTACAGTGTGCATGGGACAGCTGCGGTGTGTATGGGAGAACTGCCGTGTATGTGGGACAACTCCAGTGTATGTGGAAACGGCTGTGGTGTGTCTGAGACAGTTTCAGTATATGTAGAATGTTTGAAGTGTATGTGGGACAGCTGCCGTATGCTCACCGCCCTCTCCCCCCTCGGCTGCGCCCCCTGAACTCTGGTGGGATGGCTACACTTGTATCATATGCAGACATGTCTTCCGTATGGAATGTACACATGAAGTACGAGACGCAAATTTACCAATGAGCCATTTGCATTTGATAGCGATGAGCTTGTCCCATTTTTACACCGTGTGCGTAAGCGATAGGATCAGTCGGTTTTGCACCTTTAGGATTTCGGGCTAAATTATCCCTCTTGTTGGACTATGTGACACCAACCCCATCTTCCTCTCATGTCCCATGAGATGGTAAAAACCCACGAAATGTTCTTCAGTCCTTCGGATAAATACTGGGTCCGGACACTCCAAACCAATGAACCGTGTTAACCGTTCTCAACTCTGGGAGGCCATCACCAGCTGACAGCATGACCTACAGGGCGCCGGTGACCAGGCGGAGGAGACCCCGGACCAGGGCCGGCCATACCTAACAGGGCTCCGGTGGACAGTTCGGTGGGTGCCCGGCGGGCCGCCTCCGGGTCTTTGACCAGACGAGGGTCCCGCCGGTGGGTGCCCGGCGGGCCGCCTCCCACCTCTGGGCTCCGTGGGTCGCACGCGGCGGAGGTGACCCCGAACCCAGGACAGGTCACCGGGCTCCTGACGAAACACACACCGGACCACGGCGCCACGGCCGGCCATGCTATGTCGGCGACCCGGCAGGCACCTGCGCCGCCTCTTCTGGCTGGGCGTGGCCGGCTGCGTGACCGTGACGCTGGCGCTCAGTCTCGACCTGCTGCCGGTCGGCGACCTCAGGTCAAGGCTGGGTGGCAGTGAGCGGCGACCAGTCGCAGCCGCCACCCAACAGGTCTTCACAGAGGATCAGGTGGGCACTTGCGTGTCGCCCTTCGATATAGCAGCGGGTTAGACAGACGAGATCAGCATCAACGCTCTCTTATGCTTTCATCTGTCTTGTAATAATCGGTAAGTCCGTCGAAACTACCTGCGTCTTAGCTGGGCCTCAGAATTCCACCAAGTTACGTTTTCACCAATCTAGCGACCAGTACCAACCTACACAGCTGGCGTCCAACCTGAACAGCCCACCAGTATGCACACCCAGTCGGCATCGAGCCTGAATAGCCCATCAATATATATACACAGTCGGCGTCAGCCTGAATAGCCCATCAGTATATATACACAGTCGGCGTCCAACCTGAACAGCCCACCCCAGTATATATACACAGACGGCGTCCAGCGTGAACAGCCCACCAGTATATAGACACAGTCGGCGTTCAGCCTGAATAGCCCATCAGTATATATGCACAGCTGGCGTCCAGCCTGAACAGCCCACCAGTATAAATAAACGGTCGGCGTTCAGCCTAAACAGCCCACTAGTATATACCTGGTCGGCGTCCAGCCTGAATGATAGCCCTCCAGTATATATACACAGTCGGCGTGCAGTCTGAACAGCCCAGCAGTATATATGCACGGTCGGCGTTCAGCCTGGATACCCACTAGTATATATTATATATATATATACACAGTCGGCATCTAGTCTGAACAGCCCACCGTATATATACACGGCTGGCGTCCAGCCTGAATAACCCACCAGTATATATACACAGTCGGCGTCCAATCTGAATAACCCACCAGGAAAAAAAACCCAGGGGGTATGGACCCGGGACGGCACCAGTATATATACACAGCTGCCGTCAGCTGGTGACAGCCCATCATAAAAGTCATAAAGTCATAAAGTCATAAAGTATTAAGGCTTAATAAGAGCCACAGGGGCCCATCTGGGTTAAGCCTATCTAGAAAAGGTACTAGAAATGTACATACTCCCACCCCAATCAATCCCTTATCCAAAGTTCCTAGGAAGCTATATATCCCAGCCTATCTAGCACCACTCACTTGCTACCGCATAACACCCTCAACAATCACAAGCTCCTCCCATCATACCCATCGTGCCACCATAGACAATCTTATCAGCATCACATCCCGAAGGAAGGTGCCGAATCCACTGCTAGGCACATCCCACACAAATTCATAAAGCGTTCAGACTTAATAAGAGACTCACTTGCTATTGCATAATACACTGAACAATTACAAACTCCTCCCATCATACCCATTGTGCTACCATAGACAATCTCATCAGTATCACATCCCGAAGGAAGGTGCTGAATCCACTGCTAGGTACACCCTATATAAAGTTATAAAGCGTTTAGACTTAATAAGAGACTCACTTGCTATTGCATAACACACTCAACAATTACAAACTCCTCCCAACTCCCAACTCCTCCCTGTTGATCAACCCTCCCTGGAATACAGAAAAACAATCCCCCTAGTCTGATAATGATTGTCTATGCCGTTTTTAAAGATGGTCAGTGTGTTGCTACTGACAATGGTTCCTGGCAGCTGGTTCCAGTGTTCTACTACCCTGTTGGTGAAGAAAGACTGTCTTAACCTTGTCCTGCTGTGATTAACTTTAATTTTGAATTGATGACCTCTAATTGCATCATTTCTGTTAAATTCAAACATTTCCCTGAGATATCCCTGTTCCTGACCATGAACAAATTTAAAAACCTCGATGAGATCTCCTCTCAGCCTTCTATATCTAAGTGAAAACATATTCAATTTCTTCAGTCTTTCCTCATATGCCAGGTTGCCTATACCATTAACCATTTTGTTGCCCTCTTTTGTACTCTCTCTAAAAGCCAACAATCTTTCTCATAACTAGGGGACCAAGCTTGTACACAGTATTCCAAATGTGGCCTGACATATGCACAGTAAAGCTTCCTGATGACCTCCTCACTTTTGTATGACACATTCCTCTGTATTGCCCCAAGCATTCTTAGTGCCTTCTTCCTGGCTTCTTTGGTCTGTTCTGATGCCCCCAATTTTGTGTTCAAAATAACACCTAAGTCCTTCTCCTGCTGAGTCACAGATAGTACTTGGCCACCCATCAAGTATGGAGCCTTCATATGCTGCCTACCTACATGCATGACTTTGCACTTATCAAAATTAAACTTCATTTGCCATTTTTCGGACCACTTCACTAGCTCGTCTAAGTCTTTCTGCAGCAAAACCTGCTCATTGTGCCCTGTTATTGCCCTAAAGATCTTCAAATCATCAGCAAATTTCAAAACCTTACTGCTAAGGCCACATTCAATGCTATTCACATATATAATGAACAATAGTGGCCCCAGTACCGACCCCTGGGGGACTCCACTAAGAACATTTTGCCATGATGACTTTGTACCATTTAGCATCACTCTCTGCTGTCTATCTGAAAGCCACAACTCTATCCATTTTAGGATGCTACCTGCAATACCATGGACTTGAAGCTGCATCATTAACCGTTTATGGGGTACCTTGTCAAAGGCTTTACTAAAGTCAAGATATGCTACATCAACCTGATTTCCCTGATCAAATTGTTCTGTAGCAAAATTCAAAAAGTCCAAGAGATTTGTGAGACACGATCGCCCTTTTCTAAACCCATGTTGAGTATCTTGAATCAATCTGTTCCCTTCCAGAAAACTAACTATTCTATCCTTGATAATTGATTCGAGTACCTTGCAGACTAGGGATGTGAGGCTTACTGGCCTATGGTTTTCAACTTTCCCTCTTTCTCCTTTCTTGAAAATAGGAACTACATTTGCCCTTTTCCAATCTGTTGGAATTTCATTTTGCGAAACTGATCTACAAAATATTATACTAAGTGGAATTGCCACTTCCTTTTCAGCTTCCCGCAATACCCTAGCATAAATTCCATCTGGTCCTGCTGCCTTGTTTGGCTTTATTTTTCTGATATAATTTAAAACAATATCACTATCAATGAAATCAACATCGTGTATCTGATCACCTGTCACTGAACTGTGGTTATCGGTTGGCAGATTAGTCACATCCTCCACTGTAAACACTGATTTAAACTGCTTGCTCAGCTCCTCAACCATCTCACCATCCTCACTCAATATAGTCCCATTTACTTCCAGTGGACCAATTGTGCTTGAAACTTTACTTAGCTTGTAGAAACTAAAGAACTTTTTACTGTCCCCATTACAGTTCCTAGCCAAATCCAATTCTTTTGCTCGCTTTGTTGCTCTGATTTTCTGCTTCACAGCATCTCTAGATTTTTGATACGACCTTAGATTTACGATATTTGAAGCTTCCTTAAATACTCTAAATGCACCTTTCTTAGCCTGAATTGTTTTCATTACATCTGGTGTAAGCCATGCTGGCTTTCCTACCCTTCTTTTGCGCCTTTGCTTTTGGGGGACATGTCTAATCTGAATTTCCCTCAAGTAAGATTTGAACTTTTTCCACATTTCACAGGCATTTAAATCAAAGAATTCTTCTTCCCATTTTATGGCACTTCAAGCCTCTCTCATGCAGTCAAAGTCTGCCCTGTTAAAATTTGTGAATCTTTGCCAAATTATCCTTGATTGTCCCTGATACCTGTGCCTTGAATCTCACCATGTATATATACACCGTCAGCGTCCAGCCCGAACAGCCCCACAGTTTTCTCCCTACAGTGCGTCCGCTTGAACTATATCACTTAATCGGGCCAGAAGACAAGGCCCACCAGAAATGTGCCCAGCCTGGTTCGTCCAGCCTATAGCCCACCGGTGGATGAACAAGTCCGCGTTCAAGGCCTGAACAACCCACCAGTATGAATAGACAGTCGGCGTCCAGCCTGAACAGTTCACCATTATATATACCCAGCTGGCGTCCAGTCTGAATAGCCCATCCAGTATATATTCCAAGCTGGCGTCCAGTCTGAACAACCCACCAGTATATATACACAGTAGGCGTCCAGCCTGAACAGCCCACCAGTATATATACACGGCTGGCGTCCAGCCTGAATAGCCCCGCAGCGTATATACACAGTCGGCGTCCAGCCTGAACAACCCACCAGTATGAATAGACGGTCGGCGTCCAGCCTGAACAGTTCACCATTATATATACACAGCTGGCGTCCAGTCCTGAATAGCCCATCAGTATATATTCCAGCTGGCGTCCAGGTCAGAACAGCCCACCAGTATATATACACAGTCGGCGTCCAGCCTGAACAGCCCACCGGTATATATACACAGCTGGCGTCCAGCCTGAATAGCCCACCAGTATATACACAGTCGGCGTCCAGCCTGAACAACCCACCAGTATGAATAGACAGTCGGCGTCCAGCCTGAACAGTTCACCATTATATATACACAGCTGGCGTGCGATCTGAATAGCCCATCAGTATATATTCCAAGCTGGCGTCCAGTCTGAACAACTCACCAGTATATATACACCATCGGCGTCCAGCCTGAACAGCCCCCTGGTATAAATAGACAGTCGGCGTCCAGCCTGAGCGAGTTCACCAGTATATACACAGGTGGTGTCCAACCTAAATCCGAGACTACAGCGACATCACCCCTTGGTGAGTGTCGGCCCAGTGAATGCTGTGGCAGTGCCAGCCGAGTGGACTCTGTGGTATGACCAGTCCATTGCATGCTTGCGGGAGGCGCTCTGAAGAGGGGCCTCCCTTAGCAACTCAAGCATACTGGATTAAACAAGACGTCTTGATATTTCACCACGCAAAACGAGACATTTCTGCGCGCTTCGCGCGCCCAAATCGGTCAATTTCATTGCATTGTTTTTGGTCGGGCCCCTCTGGGATAACGCTAGCTGCGCCCCTGCATCCTTTCCCACTACTATGGCAATGAATTACCGCATCATTGACGGCCTAATGGATGCCGTGACATTGCCAATGTTGGGCTGATTTGCCTGCTTTTCCATGTGTCAGTTGTCACCATATTTGACAAGCGTGTCTAGTCAATATGCTGTTGAAAATTAAAGGAGAACTAACCACCTTGCCGAAATTCTGCAATCATACTAATTAGGGGGTATTGGCACCTGAAAATGATGAATATGACATTGGTTTTGCAAAATATTATGCCCATACTTCAAAAAACGGGATTTGGGATTTTCCTTTCTTTTTATCATAGGCCACTCTAAAGAGTTCCCCATAAGAGGAATATAAATTATATAATATAATATATAATATGTATATAATTATATGTATTATATATATATATATATATATAATATATATATATATATATATAATTATATAATATAAATATACTATAAAATAACAAATTTCAGAACGCCAAAGGAATTTTTCCACAACATACCAGGAATCCATGTCCCAAAACCGATGATGAAAGGCCTTATAACTTCGGCTGGAAGATGTTTTGGACCGAACGGAATTATGGGGTAAGTGATTTCTCGACGTGGTCTTCAAAACTGCTATCTCAGTTAAAATCCCATTATAAAGATGGTTAGTTTCCTTTAAGGTCTACCCAGGGTGATAATAATCGAGATAATAATAATAATAATCCTAAAGATGACAATCGAGTAGCACACTCCTGGACGGTTAAGTTATCTTAAGTGTCCTCCTGCGATGAACGTTTTAGTCGTTTCATCGCCAACGTTGCGAATTACTGCCATAGCCAGATAATGACATCGCCTCTACAAGTCTCTGGAACAACCGTAGGGTAACCATAGAGGAAAAACTAAAATTGTCAACCGTTTCGAAGGGCGCTGTTCCGAGAGAGACGTTGAAAAGCCGCCAAACACTGCATAGCTTTGTGAGAGAGTTGTATTATTAGGTGAGGATGCCATTGAGGTGGTGTGAGCAGCAGTGCGACGTTCACGTGCCCCCTCCCCCAGGCCGAGGCGGAAGCTGGGATGGCGAACGCACCGACCACCTGGCGAAGGTGTGTCGGAAGCACCGCCTCGGTCTATGGGGAGGAGCCCGGTGTGTACAGGGGTGTCGATTTTTGAAAAACATTGGGGGGGCCGAAGTGCCAAAACACTAGACACCATCCCCCCCCCCACCACAAAAAACTCATCGGATTTAGCCCACTATATTTTCAGATCTCAGAAATTCTGATTTCTTATTCGACGATGTGTATGTTTATGTTTATTCAGCATCCTCACCGACGGGGAAAATCGCCCAATAACTGGTGAAGTCACATAATTAAAAGAGCAGTGCTCAGTACATTTCAACATAACAACTCTTGGTTGGTCATTGGTTCTACGACACGTCGACCGTTGTGTCATATAGCGTCGCCAATCTCTCACGCCGATTGGTCGCGGGCGAAGAGTAGCGACAGGTGAGACTCGAACTCACCAACATAACAACTCTGAGTAATAGCATGCGACTGCAGTGCCATATAGTAGGCTCGGATCTATCGTCACCGTCACCGTCACTGTTACCCTCCTCCTCACTCCACACACCAACAAACATACACCGGCTTAAATAAAAATACTTCAGCGATCAGATGCAGGCTAAAACACACCGGCATTGATGAAGCATCAGAGCACAGCAGACCTGAACGGTAATGACGATGGGTGAAAGTATTTCCTTGGTGCCTAACGTTAGGGAGGGAATTTTTCCATTTAGTACGCCACTGCGGCTGCTCAACGTGTTTTTTCCGCAGATTGCACGATCGAGAGTAGAAAGGCCCTTCGGATAATTTTCTTTCGGGACCCATTCTTAATTTTCCGGTGCTCTGGTCGATTCGATGGAGTCTCCTTGTGGTTTTTGTGGTGAAGTCTATTTTTATAAGCCCCCTGCAGGCTATTTTTGGAACCCGATACGATTTTTCTGGCTCTCGGTGCGTTTTTTCCGGTGCCCAAACAGGTTTCTTTTCCGGCGTCCGACGACTTCTTATTTTGTGGATCCTTGACGCAATTTTTCCGTCCGCAAGGTGACATTCCGGGTATATATTGGTACTTGGGAAGCCAGCTGCAACTTGTGGGGCTCCGGCACGACGTTTTGGCCCCAGTGAGATTTTCAAGAGAAGCGGCGTGAATTTGTTTTTGTCTAAGTGCGATTTTTGGGGCCCCATCGTCACTTGTTGGGATCCCTTGCGGTGGCTACGACACGTTTGTGGGGGCCCAACAAGTTGTGTGGTCTTTTGTAGCTATTGTTGAGATCCCAGATTGATTTTCCGTGTCCGGACTGTTTTTCATTCACCCAGCTTCATTTGTTGGGTGATCTCAACGAGACTTTTAGAGCCCCCGTGGGACCTATCAGGCCTCTGGCGTGATTTTCAGGGGCCCGGGTGATAATTCTTAATACCCCAGTCTCGGCGTGATTTTCAGGAGGCCCCGGCCCGACCGTTTGTGGCCCCCGTCGTGATTTTCTTGAATCCCGGCACGACTTGTTTGCGGCCCCAACGTGATTTTCAGGGGCCCAGGTGCAAACTTTTGAGGCCCCAGCGTCATTATCGGGGCCCCTGCGCTACGTTTGGGGGCCCCGAATGTGATTTTTCTGAGCCCCGGTGCGATTTTTGGTCGACCGAGTGAAATTCTTAGGGAGCATAGCGCATTTTTTTCCTAAGCTCGGCGGACTCTTGGGGGGCCCCACAACCTATCAGGACGGGGGGGGGTGAGGGAACTTCCCACAATTCCCCCTCCCCATTCGGTATGTTACTGTGCCATGCAATGATGCAACATAAGAATCCAGGAATAGTTCATCTGTTTCATCACACATGTGATTTCAACTCCCCACTTATCCAGACAGTTTGAGGAAAGTCAAACATCTGCTACATGGATCAGCAAGGATGGATTGTAAGGCAACATGGATACCATGGAATTCCGGTCAGAGTAGTTATGCTACAATACATACCTTCTTTAACACACTGCTTTGGAGACGGATGAGCTCCTGAAGTTTGGTCAGGGTTGGAGTTGGAGGTGGATGGAGCAACACTGTGAAGGACATAACATATGGTTCAAGAGACTTGTTTCCATTAACAATACAGGGGATGAAGTAACATTTTCATTGACTTCTATGGTTTTCATTGGCTTCATTGACTTCTATGGTGTCCTGAGTAAGCAGGACAATCGAGATGGGTTTCTGTTACATGCATTTGTGTTTTTTTTTTTAATAAGTTTCATCCGAGTTCTTGTTGGGCTGGCTTTATGAACCAGGGTCGGATTGCTATGCAGAGCTTCTTGCGTGAACCCTGGCCCCACCACCCGATCCATTAATTCAAGTTAAACGGCATAATTTTGACCGAAAGTTTAACGTGCCGTCAATGCACCGACACAGCCGCCGGTATAAACAATGTTATAATGTAGCTTTTATACCCCAATGAGAATGGTATGGATTCACTCATCAGTGAATTTGCAAACATACTGATGTAACAGTTAACACCAATGCAGGGAGCTATGTGATCAACATGGTCTGTGCCCTAAAGCCCAAATAACCTACTAACAATGCAGGGAATCTGCTGCATAACAGTTTGACCATAAATTAGCCATGATATATGGCATCATACTTCCCATGCTATTTACAATAGTGAGCTATATTTTGTGTACAAACATCAGGACATTAGAAATGTTAATTAACGTTACACACATCAGTTCCTAACAAGTGTCAGCAATACATTTCCTTCATGTGCTTTAAACATGATTTAAGAAAGCACTGTCATCGAGTTTAAACTTGCAAAAAGAGTGGGCCGCCTGGCATTTTGAGTGCTATTTGAGTGAATTTGCTGTCTTGTTAGTGAACTGACCACTTATTGAGATATATGTACTTTAACTTTGCCTGCTTCCATCATGAAAATTTGTCATCTTCCAATTAATCAGAAATCATCAGATTAACTTCTTGTCTACAAACCGGTGTATGCATTTCCATGAATGTCTCATATTTATTAACACAAATGATGTAGATCTGATCTGCAAATTTATAACTCAGAAAATGTTATCAGCACAGGATTCCATTCCTGAAAATATTGTACTTTCAAAATGTTATTGTTCTTTGTGAACCAATAAGTGCAATGCTCTCATGCAGCATGCAGATGGAGGTTCATCACGTACACCAGGTAGTAAAAAAGAGATATTGTTGCAGTCTAAGGTAACCACAAGACATGTTTTACACCCATTTTTACCTCCACGAATCATTCAAAGGAGCTAGGTTTTGTCTAATTGCGTTAGGCTAGGCTTTTGTTGTAAGTTAGTAAATGAAAAAAAAAATTCAAAAACGGTTCAAGCTAGATTAGGTTACGTTAGACTTTTAAGTTCAACATGTTTGAGGAAAAAGAAATTGGGGGGGGGGGGGGAGAATTTGGCATAAAAATAATCATTTCTTGCATGGAAGTCTAGGCTAGGTTAGGTTAGGTTATGTTACATTTTTTTTAATCTGAAGATTATTTGTCATCCTATATTACTCAAATCCAAGCCCCCTTTTCCACGTTATTTTTCCTCACAAATGAAAAGTGTGCATATGCAGAGGAAATGAGCAGTTACATCATGTTCAGCACATTAACAAACACTGCATTAAAAAATAAATTAGAAGAAGTCAGAGAGTACCATGAGCTGAAATATTACCCAAAAAGCCAGGTATTATCACAGTTTAAGGTAACCACAAGACAAGTTTTACACACATTTTACCTCCATGAAGCATACAAAGGGGTGAGGTTTGTCAGGTTAGGTTAGGCTTTTGTTGTAAGTTATAAAAAAAATCATTTGTTGGTAAATAATTTTTGTTAATGATTTTTCTACACAAAATAATAAACGGTTCAGGCTAGCTTAGGTTAGGTTTTTTAAGTTGAAAATATTGGAGAAAATGCCTCGAAAATTTAAATTAAAAACCATTAATTTCTTGTATGGGAAGTTGAATTATGTTAGGTAAGGTTATCATACATCTTGAACATTATTTGTATGCTATATTTCCTTACTCCACACCCTTTTTTGGTGTTATTTTTACTCGCAATTGAAAGGCATGCATTTGCAGAGGAAAGGACATTAAATGTGTGCTTTTATGTATTTTATTAATATTTTTCTATTTAAATTTCCAATGCAATGTTTATGAATGCCACTAAGCTGATGGCACTACTCAGTTTCTGTGTACATGCTTACTTTCCAGGTTGTGAGCAAAATAACCTTAAAAATGGGCTTTGAGTTAGGTAACATAGCAATTAAAAGAAATACATTAAAAATTCAACATAACCTAATGTAACCTAAGGTGACCTTGGAGAAAACAACTATAAACACAAGATTGAAAAAATATCTAGCAATTTATTTTATTGAAATTTTACAAATGAAAAAACCTAACCCACCCTAATCTAACCAGAATTATTGTGCTTTAAGGTGCTAACAAGGCAAGTTATTACACATTTGCCTCCATAAAGCAAACAAATGGGTTATGTTTGGTGATGTTAGATTAGTTTAAGTGTTTTAAGTTCGACATTTTTTGCAAAAATTGTTCAAAAATTTGAAAGAAATAGATGTTTTTTCTTTAAAAGCAGCTTATGTTAGGTTAGGTTAAATTGGGTTAGGTTAGGTTAGGTTAGGTTAGGTTGGGTTACATTTTTTTATTGTAAAAAAAATACATTGCTTGGAATTTTTACACCTTGATGTTTTGGTTTTGTTTTTCTCTAAGGGGAGGTTAAGCTAGGTTAGGTTAGGTTATGTTGCATTTATTTTATTTAAAAAAAATACTTTACCCTACGTCACCTAATTCAAAGCTTTTTGTTGATGTTATTTTGCTTACAACCTGAATTGTAGGCATTTGTATAGAAAATGAGTGGTCCCATCATCTGAATCACATTCATAAACATTGCATTGAAATGATACATTCCACGAATTCATAAAACACCTTAAAACACAAATTTACCAAAATCGTGTTTATCACATTCCTAAACATTGCATGGGAAAAATTCATCAGAAATTACCTTAAGCTGTAAATTTACCAAAAGGTGTGCCAACCCCTGGACGGAAATGCAACACTAGGTGCCCCAATCCTGAGCAGAAAGGGCACTAAGAGCAGTGGAATGAAAATTTTAATAAAAGTAAACTAAAAACAGCTCTTCTTGAAGACAAACGTGGTAGTTATGTGATATTAACATGGAAACCCTGAGCACAAATCAGAAAAAAGCATGGACTGGATTTTTTCAAGCTTACCTGCCAACTTCTTCAACTACTGTTCCTTTGGGAATTAAATATCAGCAAGCTATTTATTCACTATCTAAAATCACACCAATCCGCAGATACATCAGAAGGTGCGATACATCAGAATGTGCGAAGTACAAAAAACGAATCAGTACGACGTCACATGAGATTGGCCTCCGGATTAAACACTGCGCGCAATTGCACCACAGATGTCTTACCTCCGTCACGTTTGTCACTGTAACCTCAAATTTAGACTTCAGGCGCTGGAATTTCTGTAACTGGAATTTTTTATTTGCATGTTACGATTTTGGATGTTCTGAGGAACGCCCATCACGATGTGTGACATTTAATGCGCGCTAGTGTCTATCGATACAAATCGACGCCCCTGCTTTGGAGAAAAAAATAGAAACAAAAATTAAGCAACATATATTCTGAAAATGTTCTAAATTGAACAACCGAACCCAACTTACCCGAACCTAATGTCAGCTGCTTTTGAAGGAAAACTTCCAGTTTTATTTTATTTTTGAAAATGATTGAACAATTTTTCCAAGGTAAACAACTAAACTAGCCTAACCTAGCTAAATCGGTATTATTGTGCTTTAAGGTGGTAACAAGACAAGTTTTTACACACATTTGCCTCCATATAGCAAGCAAATGGGTTAGGTTCGGTTAAGTTAGGTTAGTTTAGGCTTTTCAAGTTGGAAAACTTTTTGAAAAAATTCCAAAAACGTTTCCCCCAAAAATTGCAAATTATTTGGTAACCTTGCGTCTAAGGTGTTCTTTTTTTTCCTTTAAAACAAAAAAAAATATGCAGAATACCATGTTTATGAAGGTGACTAAGATGATTGGACCCACTTATTTGTTGTGCTTACTTTTCAGGTTGTGAGCAAAATAATGCCAAAAAGGCTTTGAGTTCGGTAACATCGCATAAGCATATTTTTTTTCATGCAACAAAACCTAACCTAGCCTACCCTAACCTATCTTTTGAGAACAAAAATTAAACTAAATTAAAATTTCACTTACTTTATTTTCTGAAAATTCTCAACCTTAAAAAAGAAACCTAACCGAGCCTAACCTAACCTAAGCTGATTTTGAATACAAAATTATATTTTTTGTGAACATGGTTGTACTTTTTTTCGGAAGCTTTTGGGTATTATTGTGCTTTAAGGTGGGAACAAGAAAAGTTGTATGGGCGCCGTATGACCAAGGCAGTCAATGCGCCAGTAAACCCAAATAACCAACCAACCAACCCAGAAAGATGTAAGCTGTACTTCCACAGTGGAGGGAATTCCAGCTGTTTTGTTTGTTTTTGACCACAATTTTAAATTTTTCAGCAAAAGGTGGAGAGTCAGTCCACTATCTAATCCAAATCTGTTTCTATTCAGTACAAAATGTGCTGGTTAACATCAATGTTTCTACTTAGCATGGTGTTTTTCATTTTTTCCCTTTAGCTTTCTTATCAGCATAAAATAGCATAGGTTATTGGGGGGGCCCAAATCAACATTGGGGGGCGGGGGGGGCAAGATCAACATTGGTGGGGCCCCACAAAAGGATACAAATCGACGCCCCTGCATACATGCATGATTTTGCACTTATCAAAATTTAATTTCATCTGCCATTTTTGGACCACTTCACAAGCTCTTCTAAGTCTTTCTGCAGCATGTACCTAGGTGCCTAGGTACCAGGCAAATATCAAACTGATAGTGTGATGAGTGGGCTGTTGAGGTTAATTATAGTTTGTATATCCACACTCTCAATGATAACTGATTGTTGTTCACGGGACTGCATTGTATGCAAGTTTGACAATGACAATTGGTTTTTGTGCACACCATTTTGAATTTTGTAGCAAAAGGTGGAGAGTCAGTCCACTATTTAACCCAAATCTGTTTTTTTTTATTACAAAATGTGCTGGTTAACATCAACTACATTTTCTATGTACATTTTCTATGGTGTTTTTCTTCTTTTTTTCTTCAACTTTTTTATGAGCATAAAAATAGCATATGTTATTGGGGGGGCCAAATCAACATTGGGGGGCCAAGATCAACACTGGTGGGGCCCTGGCCCCCACAAAAGGATACAAATCGACGCCCCTGCCATCTAGACATTAGGGGGATGTCCCCATCCTAGCCCCGCCTTCAGCGCCTAAAATATAACACAAACTATAACGTAAAATTCCCTTTATGTAAACGTCCACATGCCTGCACCTTGATCGCAAACACCCGCTTTTATAGGCAGACATGTAACGTACTCGCTTCAAAAAAGGTGGCGCAAATGACCTCTGTGGTCCGGTACGCCTGAAAAAGTCACTCCCCCATGCAGTTAAATTGAAACTTGTCTGATGCTACCAATTTCTGTAATATACGAATAAAAACCTGTGACGTCATCTAGGTTTGAATGCGACTTTGGTGTACCTGTTAAAATAATGGTATTTTTGCGGCGTTTAATAATGGTGTTTTTGCGGCGTACGAGACAGTGGGCTTGTCAAGGCTATTTCTCTTGTATAGCATTGGTCGTGGATGACTAAGGTTTGCTTAAAAGTCATGTGAGCCATAGCTTTCTTTTTTATTCTTTTAGGAATACCAATTATATTGCAGTGGCCAGCTTCTTGCTGAGTTTTCTCCGTCATGGCATCATAAGCTGGCAGATTTGCCCACACATGGCTCTCGTTTTCCCCATATCAATATTGAATGCATGCATTGTTATTGGTCATTTAGGTAGGTACCTAGGTGAATATCAAGCTGATGGTGTGATAGGTGGGCTGCTGAAGATAATTATAGTTTGCATATCCACAATCTCAAGGATGATTGTGTGCTGTTCACTGGACAATGCAAGTTTGACAATGACTGGAAACTAAGAATGGATTTTTTCCTGTTTAAGCTCACATGTGTGTGGTTTTGCCATTGGTGGTGTGTACAAACATCAGTATGACAATCCAATTGTTGTTTTGTGGCTTAACATTAAAAAAAGACAATCTGGCTTAAAATGCATCATCAGTGAATCTTAACATTTTATGGCATAAGTTTTCCTTGCACAGTGGAGGGAAATCTAGCTATTTTGTTTTTTTTTTGCACATAATTTTGAATTGTGTAGCAAAAGTTGGATACTCAGTCCACTATCTAATCCAAATTTGTTCTTTTTCAGTACAAAATGTGCTGGTTAACATCAACTAAGTTTTTTATGTACCTAACACAGTGTTTTTCTTCTTTTTTTCCCTTTAGCTTTTTATCAGCATAAAAATAGCATGGGTTATTGGGGGGGCCCAAATCAACATTGGGGGGGGCCAAGATCAGCATTGGGGGGGCCATGGCCCCCGCAAAAGGATACAAATCGACGCCCCTGCTCATAGGATGGACGGCGGCTGCACAAGTGTACGCCATCACCGCCTCCAGAGCCGTCATTGGTGCTGGCGTTGGAGCGTCAGGCACCCTGCCAACGAAAGGCGTATGTCCGGATCGGGTAGGAAGGAAACATTGCTTTTGATAGCTCACAATGACTCGAATTCAGGATGAAAATATGGTTAAATATGCAGACAAATAAGACACACCGCTCAATGCGCGACCTGCAGTCAAGGATCAACAGTCCGGTAACGACCAGAAAACCACAAACCATTTAACTGGCAACGAACGACGGACAGAAAAACATATTACGGAAAATGAAAGGAAACTAACACGTATCTAATGGAGGCATCAATATTACCAGCTTGGATAAACATACAATTACCCATCTCCATGGACAAAATTGCTTCATTCTGTTTGGCATTGGGCGACAAATAGGTAATGGTGATTTAGTTCTTTGGGCTTCAGTACGCATCGACTTGGAAGAATAAACGTAAGATCTGGGGACAGTGAAAGGTCTAACAACAGGCCTCACCAGCTATGCTCAACATACAATATCATACAAGTTGATATGTTTTAGTTGAGAAAGTGCATAGCAATTATCCTGATATCTCAAGCAGTCACTGGGGGTCACTGGTGAGAGCAGCCGTGAGGATATTTTGCACCCTAGGCCGCAGACAGCAAAGGGTTGGGGTTTGGGTTCACCAACCTTCCCCTCCCCCGTACGGAAGATTGAGAGAGTCCTCAAGGGTCCTCTGCATCTGCCAAGGTCCTCCTGGTGCCCTCAGAGAAGCTATATATGACCGTCAGACGTAGGAGTACTCCATATCCCTCTCGACTTTTAACTCATCCTCACCAGCACCTGGCACCATCTTTAAAACATGGGATGGTCTGACCAGCTCTCAGAAAGCCCTGTCTATCCCTCAAGGGTATCTCCGCCATCAGACAGACGTCTGACACTCAGTGACTTTCTTCACTCCTCATGGCCGTCTCTGACTTGTAGGGGCCCTCTCGGTCCTCAGCAGCGTTTCTGGCTCTCAATGACATATTAGCTCTGAGATGGTCCCTAACAACCATCACCAGTTTTCAAGGACTCTCTTAGCTCTCAGGGGGCCTATCCCTCAGATACCCATCCCAAGACTCAGGGGCATCAAAATCCAGTCCTCTCTGGCTCGTAGGGGTCCTATTAATCCGTCAAGGGCACCTATCCAGTTTGTATGGGCTTTTCCCAGCCCTCAACAACCTTGTCTAGCTTTCGACGGCATCCAGGTCCGAGACAGGCCGCACAATGTCTAACAAACATACCCGGCTCTCGGAGCTCCTCAGTTCAATACTTTCTATCTATCTATTTCAGGGTCTCTTTCCGGTTCTCGACGGCCTTTCTGGCTATCAAGGACATTCTTAGCTCTGAGACTGGCCCTCAGTATTCATCAGAACTATCGCTAGCCTTTAGGGACTTTCTTTCGTTCTGTTCTTTTTTATAGAGGCAACTTGCAAACTTCCTGGGCACCCCAGTCCGGTTCTCTATGGCGTTCAGTGGACCTTCTCAATCATCGGAGGCCCTCTCCAGATGTTAGAGGTCCTTCCCAGTCTTCAACAGCTTCCTAGTTTGAAAGGCTTTCCAAGTGTGCTCCTCGATATTACTCACAACTATCCCTAGTCTTAGGGGCTCTCCTCAGCTCTCAGGGGCCCGGCTAATCCTTGGGGGCCCTCTCAAGGCCTTTCCTAACTTTCGTCACCTTCTTGGGTTTCATAGACATTTTAGTTCTGGGGCTGGCATTCGGTAACCTCATAACAATCGTCGGCGCATGGGGATTCTCTTTAGCTCCCAGGGGGCCTTGTTCATCCTTCATGGGTCGCTCCCAGTCTCAGGAGCATCTCGGTCCAATTATTTCTGCCTCTAGGGGATTCTCTTCATTCCTCAGATCCCTCTCCTGCTTTTAGGGGTTCATCACAGTTCTCAATAGTTTTATTTAGTTGTTTAGTTGTCATCCCGGGCATCATCCAGCTCCGAGATGGACACTCCCTATTCCTTTTCAACACCTGGTGTCCTGCTCATCTCTCCGAGATTCCTTCACACTTCAACAGCATCCCAGCCTTCTCTGGCCCTCAGGCACCCTGTTTATTGCTCAGAGTTCCTGTAGCTGAACAGTCTAGCTGATAAGGGTATGTCGTAACATTGGCACCATAAAAATGCACCATTGAGCTTGCTACTTTGTGGTAGTATGGGCCAGGACTATAGTTGGCTGATATACTGAAAATGTAAGGAATAGTGTCTTCCTGCTTTAGGCCTCATTCAGATCGCTTCAGAACAATGTTGAGTTTCAACATTTCTAAAACGTAAAACGTTTTCCAGTAAGATCAGCTCGACCGTAAACTAACGGGAACCTCGGCTCATGTGTAATCGCATCAGCGGTACCCCCGCTGACGTGGACCCTCCCGACTGACCTCACTGGCGAGACCCCCGCTAACGTGGACCCTCCCGACTGACCACACTGACGATGCCTCCGCTGACGTGGACTCCCCTCGGTACTCCACACTGCCACCGGATAAACTGGGTGGGTTGCGATGAGATAAGACCAAACGTTGCTATTCCGCCTGGCAGGTATCTTCATCTCAGAGGAAAGTAAGGCAGGTACAGCTCGGGCGGCATTTGCAGAAAAAGAACCGGCGAGTTAGATGAGTGAGAATGGTTCGCACAGAAAATAAGACCGTCGCCAAGCTTCTCAGAAGTGTCAACAAGGAAGCATTTATTGGATGACATGAAGGGTACAATCAACGATTCATTCATGTGAATGCAAACCAAATCACAATCGTGCAATAAAGAAGTAAATGCACAAAATAATTAATGGAAATCGTATAGGTGTATTTATGGTTAAATATTGTGCCTGTATATATTAATAGAAAGATCTAATCAGTGATCAATGCCAACGAACAGATAATGTCCTGTAGTTCTCGTTCATCCTGGAACAGATCCGAGTTTCACTGTCACTGCGTGTTGTGGTTGTCGTCCCTCTTGGAACTGGTCTTGGCGTCACTGTCACTGTGTGTTGTGGTTGTCGCTCCTGGAACCGGTCCGAGCGTCACTTACCCCGTTTACATGAGCAGGTGAGCCGTAATCGGAAATTTCCGATCCGGTCGATTCGCAAAAGTTCCGATCGCGCGGCCCGTTTACAAAAGCAAAGCAGCCACCTAGGGTCTGTTCCTGTGGCTCCACTAACCTCCACAAACCTCCACTGGTCGTTCCCGTCCCAAATCCGGTGGAGATTTTTCTCCACCAACCTCCACCAGTGGAGCAAAAGCTCCACCAGCCCAGAAGCGGGGTCCAATTGTGATTTTTCAGTGGAGCTCAATCACGGCGCACTTGCGCCATGTATTTGCGCGTAAACAACGTCCTCCATCATATGAATCTCATCTTCATGCATCAACTGAATACCAGGATCATCCTTCGCAAAGGAAATATGAAATTACTACTACAACTATGAACAAAAATCGAAGTAACAGATGCAGACCACAAAACATGTTTTTAGGCCTTTAATCTACGTCATTCGGCCTAAGGGAAGATGTTACTTTACCGGCCGGATCCGCCGCAATTCCCGTGCCCAGAAGTACCGCCGTTCTACTGGCGCCGACTAAAATCCTACTCGAGCCCGATCGACGAGGTCGGGCAAGTTGAGATGAGGAAAAGTCAGCATCGGGTAGAGAAGCGCCTCGGGGCCGAGGGAGCCCGGCGGGTCCAGACACTAGATTATATGCTGTACGTTAAGAAGGTAGGCCAAACCGCAAAACAGGGGGAGACGATGCTCAACCGAGAGGAAAGAGAGATTGCCTGGTTCATCCCATAGGCGAAAAGGACGTGTGCTCCCCGCAGTCTCTGAGGACACATACATAGCCAGAAATAAAGACAAATTTGGGACTTTGTAAAACAAGGCATACTATGTACATTGTGCGATCATCTGGACAAACATTTTAAAGGCAATTTGGCCAATTTATGATACATGCGCCAAATGCTTCCTTTTTGTCGCGGAATTCACACCGCTGTCAGCTGATTTCTCCACCAAGCTCCACCGGTCGTTCCCGTGGGCCAGTCTCAACCACCCTCAACTAGCCTCTACTGAGTTCCTTCTGGTGGAGCCACGGGAACAGACCCATAATCGAATTTTTGCGATTTGGCGGCTGACTCGATGTGGTGAAAACTTCGAATATTTGGCGCATTTTTTGCACTTCTGACGCACCTGCTTCGAGAAACGGCGCATACAGGCAAAAAGTATCATCAGTGATCCAAATAGTTAGAGGTTGTTGGGCAGAGAGGTAGGGAATCAGCGGATCTGTGAATTCGAAGAATTTTAGTGACAAGAGCATTGATGAGAACGACCGGTATCTAGCTGATGCGGAGATGGATGTTGAAGGAGGATTGCACGTGGCCCAAGCTGCATTCATGGTTTGGGTTTGTGGTCAGCACCTAGTTGAATGCCAGAGGAGCTTTACGGTATTTATGAAAGGTACGACGGAAGGAACCCTCAAATTTGGATTATCGAGCCTTCAGATTCTTGCGCAGGAGCAGGCGGCGCATCATGAATCACCTGGTGGATCTTCAGCTCTCTCAAAGTCAGTTGCTGTATGGGGGAAGGAGGTGGCGTCTGCCAAGGGTCCGCAAGCTGTGGTTCCATCATGAAGTGATGCAGGTTGGTACCTACATTATATACTTACCTACAATTCTGCTCATTTACGGTAAATGTATAGAACGCCACTGGGGAAACCTTTGGCTAATAAAAGTGTTTTCTGATGTGATTTCAATGCATTTGATACCCATTTGGTGGATGAGAACATCTCCAGATATAAGCAATTCAAGTTGAAATACTTATATTTCAAGAAGCAGTAACTTCATCAAGAAAAGAACATTGAGACCGTTCAAATAACCTGAAAGAGAAATGCATACTTATGGCAATGCAGATACATGCTATCCTTCCATTTCCTTAAAATATTGGAAATGTGCAGAACAATATAACGTTTTGGGAGGTGAAGATAACAAAGCATGATGTAAGATTTAAAAAGAAACCTAACCTAGCCTGATGTTAGATCACCTGAAACCTATTGATTTTGGATCACCTAATATCATTTCATTACTGAATGAGTCCACGTCATCTGCTGTGTCAATGCTACCAACATGGCATAGTTTTAAACAGTGAATATCTTGCTGGCATGTGATTTATCAAATGAATGGTAGTTGCCAAGTAAGCTTCAACAAGCCCAGTCCTTACATTTTTCTTATTTGTGCTCAATTACTCAGGGGCTTCTTCTATAGACAATTCCCTATATAGGGGCATATCATCAGGATAAACTAGGGATTGTGTTGGTTTTTGGATAGGAATGGAAGCACTGGCAGATACAGCCAGCCAGCCAGTGAGAGTGTGAGGCAAATAGGCAGCAACAATAACCACCTCAAAACTGAAACTTCTTTTCTTTTGGCCACATCACTTTGAGTTTCCAAACAGTCTGAATTATTCTCATTTGTATTGCAAAGAATGGTAACGATCAGGAATGCCACACTTTCCAGTAAATATAGCAAAATCAACATCATGTTAAAATGCAATAACTTGTGTATCCAAACCTAAGCTAATCACAGTTGATCTACACCTTTGCCTTCAGACATATGACTTCAGCAACCTCTGGTGACCTGCACCTTTGACCTCTGTAAGACTTGTACCTGAAGTTGATTAAAACTACAATTTCTGTTTCTTTCAGGAAGGCAAATTCCAGATCACAACTTGATCCTCCTTACTCATCTAAAACGTGACACCTGTAGCATGTATGTACGTGCTCCTGGCTGCATGGATGGAATCTGTTGAGTTATTTTTCATTGCGAAACCCTGAACAGATAATTTCTTCCATGCAGTCATTGGGTGCCCACAGACGTTAATGCAAAATGGTTAGTATAATTACCAACTCACTGATTTTTTACCGAGTGTAACCATTTTAACTGAATCTCACTTATACAAATATCTGACAACTTACTTGAAGGCTCTCTTTCAGAAAGAACTCACTTGCCACTCACTAGAAAGAACATCTTACCTACAACTGGATGGCTATATTAATAATAGCCTACCTAACCTGACAGGGTAAATGTTATAAATACATTTTGTATAAATTATTATTTACAAATTTGCATAGCTGCTACTGGAATTCAGTGGTCCGTTATTTGAATGGGTGTTTATTTCTGAAAATTATTGGGGTGAGGCACAATCCATGAAGGCTATTGCCTTCATGGCAATGGCCTCAATGCAGTTCATTGAGGGCGCACTGCATATAGTTCCATGTTAAAAGTTGAAATTATTGGGGGAAAAGCCAACATTGAGGGGGGACGTGCCACCCAAAAGAAACTACAACAAAACCCATGGTTAGTTATATTTCTTAAACGTGGCTTAAGCAGTATACTGCACATTTTTAAAAACTTAATTGCAAAATGTTTGCATCCAGTCTGTGTTATAGGGAAGTTGGGGGATCAAAAATGTATGTACTATGTGGCAGGAAGTATTGATATCATAGAAAGCAACCCCATTGAAGCCTCATTTATTGAAGTGAACATTGGAAATCGAAAACAAAAGAAATAAGTAGTAATATGTCGGATGTACCTTCCCATGTATCTCCCATAATGATTTTCAAGACATATTAGGAAAGTTGCTAGACAGTCTAGAGAACAGAGGGAAGCACAGACGACACAGACGATGCTCCCCTAAAATCTGGCATCCTGGGGTTTAGGCGATTCTCGTTCATACAGATTGGATGCAGTACATTGGAGTTGATGGAGTATATTTGTCCAGAGATTGCAAATAAAAATACTCAACTTGACAAGATGTGCTTCAGAACTGTGTATGGTTCAGAAGAAAAGTACTGATGTAATTATGGGAAATCAAAATCATAATACTAAAATAAGATGAAATTTAAGGAGTAACAATGTTTGCTACAAATAACTGACAAATTTGGTAGCCATTCTCAACCCACAGTGGAGACCCCATTCTTGCACATTGCAGAAAGAGCCCATAGAAACCAATATGCAGTGCTTCCAGCATTGGAATGTGTTTCAGCAATGGAATGTTTGTCTGCACCATCTTTGGGCAGACAAACTTTGTAACCTCCAACAAACATCCAACAAACTCCTTTGTAACCTCCAACAAACATTTTCTAGACTAGGTCTTGAATTTGATCCTACTTGATACTATTAAGAATCCCTCCTACTTTTTGCCTTATTCCATTTGACATTACACTTCAATATCGGGTGCAGAGGTGCGTTTGATTGTGATCTTTTTCAACTTCCACATGTGGCACATCTATATTAACCCATTTGCAATGCAAAAATGCAGCTTGTCACCTAATGAACTCCCAAAATGTCCACATACCTCATAATATTGCTGGCTCCCAGCCTAATCATTCCAAACAACATCACCCTCACACACTGGCAATTCTAGTGAACTCTAAATCACCAAAGTCCCGAAATGTGAAAGCCTTGCCCTATTGGCAGCCATCACGGCCACCTTAACAGACAGGCTTAGTAATTTAAAGTCCATACACAGAACAAAGGCACTTCAGAAGCATGAACCAGAGAGCCATACAATCAGGGGCGTCGATTTGTATTCTTTTGTGGGGGCCATGGCCCCACCAATGTTGATCTTGTCCCCCCCCCCATGTTGATTTGGGCCCCCCAATAACCTATGCTATTTTATGCTGATAAGAAAGCTAAAGGGAAAACATGAAAAACACCATGCTAAGTAGAAACATTGATGTTAACCAGCACATTTTGTACTGAAAAGAAACAGATTTGGATTAGATAGTGGACTGACTCCCCACCTTTTGCTGAAAAATGTAAAATTGTGTGCAAAAAACAAACAAAATATCTGGACTTCCCTCCACTGTGGAAGTACAGCTTACGTCATAAAATGTTGAGATTAGCGATGCTGATGCATTTAAACCAGA
The DNA here is from genome assembly GCA_034440615.1 of Ashinkailepas kermadecensis. Lineage (NCBI taxonomy): Eukaryota > Metazoa > Arthropoda > Thecostraca > Neolepadidae > Ashinkailepas > Ashinkailepas kermadecensis. The sequence goes on from JAOTOM010003436.1 coordinate 27,549, forward strand.
TTGTCTGGGAAAAAAATATGCTAAGCAACTAAGCAACAATTGCATGGTCATACTGATGTTTGTACACACCACCAATGGCAAAACCACATGCATATGGAGCTTGAACATTATTAACTCCATTCTCAATTTCCAGTCATTGTCAAACTTGCATGCAAATCATGATTATCATTGAGATTGTGGATATACAAACTGTAATTATCTTCAGCAACCTACCCATCACACCATCAGCTTGATATTTACCAAGGTACCTACCTACTTACATGCCCAATAACAATGTGCATGCACCCAATATTGATATGGGGCAACCCAATCTCAAACTGAACCAACAAAAGCCACATGTGAGCCAACCTGCCAGCCTATGAAAACATGAGAGAAAAGTCAGCAAGAAGTCGTATAGACACCTCATTATAATTGATATTTCTGAAGAAAGCAGTAGGTATTAAGCTATGGCCACACATGACTTCCGAAGCAAACCCTGCAGAGTCATACAAGACCAGTGTCTGGTAGCCCGCATTATTAAATGCCACCCACGATACTATTCGCTTAGAAGGTACACCAAAGTTGGCCTTCAAGCTTTGGTGACGTCATAGTTTTTAATCTTATATTGCAGAAATTGGTAGCATCAGGCGTGTGTCAATTTTACTGCGCATGAGACAGTTAAAGCATTTTTCAATTTTCAATTTTCAAAGTTTAAAGAACCTAACCTAGCCAAACCTAACCTATCATAAGTTACTGTTGAATAAAAAATGATTGATGTGTTCATGACGGTGACTAAGATGATGGGACCACTTATTTTCGGTGCAAATTCATTTTATTTTAATTTGAGAAACAAAAATTCGACCAATTTTCCAACTTAAAAAACCTGAACCAACCTACCTACCCTAACCAAACCTAACCCCATTTGTTTACTTTATGGTGACAAATGTGTGTAAAAACTTTTATTGGCTGGTTGGTTGGTTATTTGGGCTTACGGCCACATTGACTGCGTTGGTCATACAGCGCCCATACAACTTTTCTTGTTCCCACCTTAAAGCACAATAATACCCAAAAGTTTCCCAAAAAAAATTACATATATGTTCGCAAAAAAGAGATTTTTTTTTTCAAAAGCAGCTTAGGTTGGGTTAGGCTGGGTTAGGTTTCTTTTTTAATGTTGAGAATTTTCAGAAAATAAATTAATTTACATTTTTGTGTGTTCTCAAAAGATAGGTTAGGCTAGGTTAGGTTAGGTTTTGTTGCATTAAAAAAAAGATTTACGTTTATGCTATGTTACCGAACTCAAAGCCCTTTTTGGCATTATTTTGCTCACAACCTGAAAAGTAAGCATTTGCACAGAAAATAAGTGGGTCCAATCATCTTAGTCACCTTCATGAACATGGTATTCTGCAGAAAAAAAAAAAAAAAAAAAATAACACCTTAAACTGCAAAGTTACCAAATAATTCGCAATTTTGGGGGACACTTTTTTGGAAATTTTGTGATAAGTTTTCCAACTTGAAAAGCCTAAACTAACCTAACTTAACGAAACCTAACCCATTTGTTTGCTATGTGGAGGAAAATGTATGTAAAAACTTGTCTTGTTACTACCTTAAAGCACAATAATACCTGTTTGGCTAGGTTAGGCTAGTTTAGTTGTTTAACTTGGAAAACAATTTTCAAAAATGTTCAAAAATAAAACAAAATCGGAAATTTTCCTTCAAAAGCAGCTAACGTTAGGTCTGGTTAGGTTGGGTTCGGTTGTTCAATTTAGAAAATGTTCAGAATATATATTGCTTAATTTTTGTTTCTAATTTTTTTCTCCAAACAGGCGCGTCGTTTGTATCCTTTTATGGGGGCCATGGCCCCACCAATGTTGATCTTGGCCCCTCAATATTGATTCCCCCCCCCCCCAATAACTTATGCTATTTTTGTGCTGAGAAGAAAGTTAAAGGGAACAAAAGAAGAAAAGACACCATGCTACTTACAAAACTTAGTTGATGCCAACCAGCAACTCAGAAATATGGGCCTATGGCGGCTGCAGAAGTAACAAACACCTGCTTGTAAGTTATATCAGGTCAAAGCCCATCACCAATTGTGTCTGGAGAGACTTAATAAACACTAGCGCGCATTAAGTGCCACAAATCGTGACGGGCGTTCCTCAGACATCCAAAATCGTAACACGTCCGTCAAACTAGCGACAGGTTCACATTGATATTGAGATTGATATTGGGCGGAAGGGCGGACTCTTCCGATTTCCTTCAAAATTCGCAGAGAGGTAGAACTCGACGTACTGATCATCATGAGCATACAAGCTAAGAGGGGTGTTCATAAACAGTTGAGATATTCAAGGTCAAGGTCAGAGTCCATGAGGTCGGACTCTTCAGATTCACTTCAAAATTGGTCCACAGATAGTACTCGATTCACTGATCATCGTGAACATAAAATATAAGAGGGGCGTTCATAAACAGCTGAAATATTCAAGGTCAAAGGTCAGAGTCCATGAGGTCGGACTCTTCAGATTTCCTTCAAAATTTGCACACCGGTAGAACTCGACACACTGATCATCATGAGCATACAAGCTAAGAGGGGCGTTCATGAACAGCTGAGCTATTCAAGGTCAAATGTCAGACTCCATGAGGTCGGACTCTTCAGATTCCATTCAAAATTGGTCCACAGATAGTGCTCGATGCACTGATCATCATGAGAATAAAAGCTAAGAGGGGCGTTCATAAACAGCTGGATTATTCGTGTCAAAACTTCTTCCCGTGCGAATATGCTGCAATTATAATATGCACGAAACGAATATCAATATGTACGTCAAACTAGATTGATATTCGATTATTACCGGTGGAACATCGTGAAAACGAGCATACTGGTAGAGCTCGGCACCCTGATTATCAGGAACTCAACCAAGAAGCCGTATTACAAAACACTACGGAGATGTTCGGGGTCTGAGCTGGCAGATCAGGCTGCAGGGCGTGCAGCACACGCACCATGTCGCCGTGCGCTTCCACTTCCTGCTAGTGACCACTACCCAACTATATCATCATTTCTTTTCAGGCAGTGGCAGGAAAGCTGGGACCGAATAGAACAAAGCAAATTAAAGCGAATCAAACCACACTTGGCGCTGTGGCCCTCGTCATTCAGTCGAACTAGAAAGGACGAAGTTGCCATTTGTCGCCTCAGAATTGGCCATACGCTAGCAACACATAGATACTTACTGTGCGGGGACGACAGACCGGAATGTGTGAAGTGTAATGCTGTGCTGACTGTGCACCATGTGCTGGTGGCGTGTCCAGCATATGCAGAAGAACGCAGGCGGCACTTCGGATATGAAGCGCATACTCTGAGATTAGTAGACTTACTTGGAAACGATTCCCGATTTATATATAACAGAGCAGTTTTGGCCTTCCTCGCGGAGATACAATTTAAAGTGATATATGCACCTCCCTAGGTGATATCACATCTTTTATTGGGACGTGACAATCTAACGTGTGTTTAAATAAGTTTGTTATGGGTGCAATATAACCCACATGGGTTGACGCACCCTAAAACCCCAATAATCATCAATCATCATGTTCGGGGTCAAAGGTCAAAGGTCATCGAGATCTGACTCCTCTGATTTTCTTCAAAATGGATACACGGATAGTACTCGACGCACTGATCATCGCGAACATAAAATCTAAGAGGGGCGTTCGTAAACAGCTGAGATAGTCCTGGTCAACGGTTGTGGTCATTGTAGTCGGACTCTTCAGATTTCCTTAAAAATTGGGCCCCAGATAGTACTCGCGATGCACTGATCATCATGGGCTAAAAGCTAGGAGGGGCGTTCATAAACAGCTGAGCTATGCAAGGTCAAAGGTCCGACTCCATGAGGTCGGACTCTTCAGATTCCATTCAAAATTGGTCCACAGATAGTGCTCGATGTACTGATCATCATGAGCATAAAAGCTAAGTGCGTTCATAAACAGCTGGATTATTCCGGTCAAAACTTCTTCCCGTGCGAATATGCAGCAATTATAATACGCACGAAACGAATATCAATCTGTACGTCAAGCTAGATTGATATTCGATTCTTACCGGCCGAACATCGTGAAAACGAGCATACTGAAGAGCTCGGCACCCTGATTATCAGGAACTCAACCAAGAAGACGTATTACAAACACTACGGAGATATTCAAGATGAAAGGTCAAAGGTCATCGAGATCGGACTCATCTGGTTTTCCTCAAAATGCGTACACGGGTAGTACTCGATGCACTGATCATCAAGAGCATAAAAGCTAAGAGGGGCGTTCATAGACAGCTGAGATATGCAAGGTGAAAAGTCAGAGTCCTCGAGGTCGGACTCTTCACATTCTCTTCAAAACTGGTCCACAGATAGTACTCGATGCACTGATCATCATGTGCACAACAGCTAAGAGGGGCGTTCATAAACAGCTGAGATATTCAAGGTCAAAGGTCAGACTCCATGAGGTCGGACTCTTCAGATTCCATTCAAAATTGGTCCACAGATAGTGCTCGATGCATTGATCATCATGATAATTAAAGCTAAGAGGGGCGTTCATAAACAGCTGAGCTATTCAAGGTCAAAGGTCAGACTCCATGAGTCGGGCTCTTCAGATTTCATTCAGAATTGGTCCACAGATAGTGCTCGATGCACTGATGATCATGAGAATAAAAGCTAAGAGGGGCGTTCATAAACAGCTGGATTATTAGGGTCAAAACTTCTTCCCGTGCGAATATGCAGCAATTATAATATGCACGAAACGAATCTGTATTCGTTGTGTCAAACTAGTACGTATGTATGTATGTATGCATGTAATACGTCTTCTTGGTTGAGTTCCTGATAACCAGGGTGCCGAGCTCTATCAGTATGCTCGTTTTCACGATGTTCCGCCGGTAAGAATCGAATATCAATCTAGCTTGACGTACAGATTGATTGATATTCGTTTGTTGCATATTATAAGTGCGGCATATTCGCACGGGAAGACGTTTTGACCCGAATAATCCAGCTGTTTATGAACGCCCTCTTAGACTTTATGCTCATGATGATCAGCACATCGAGCAATATCTGTGGAGCAATTTTGAATGGAATCTGAAGAGTCCGACCTCATGGAGTCTGACATTTGACCTTGAATAGCTCAGCTGTTTGTGAACGCCCCTCTTAGCTTTTAGCTCATGATGATCAGTGCATCGAGTACTATCTGTGGACCAATTTTGAAGTGAATCTGAAGAGTCCGACCTCATGGGCTCTGACCTTTGACCTTGAATATCTCAGCTGTTTATGAACGCCCCTCTTAGCTTTTATGCTCATGATGATCAGTGCGTCGAGTACTACACGTGCACCCATTTTGAAGAAAATCAGAGGAGTCCGATCTCGATGACCTTTGACCTTTGACCCCGAATATCTCCGTAGTGTTTTGTAATACGGCTTCTTGGGTGAGTTCCTGATAATCAGGGTGCTGAGCTCTACCAGTATGTTCGTTTTCACGATGTTCCACCGGTAAGAATCGAATATCAATCGAGCTTGACGTACAGATTGATATTCGTTTCGTGCGTATTATAATTGCTGCATATTCGCACGGGAAGAAGTTTTGACCCGAATAATCCAGCTGTTTATGAACGCCCCTCTTAGCTTGTATGCTCATGTCGATCAGTGCGTCGAGTTCTACCGGTGTGCAAATTTTGAAGGAAATCTGCAGAGTCCGACCTCATGGACTCTGACCTTTGACCTTGAATATCTCAGCTGTTTATGAACGCCTCTCTTAGCTTTTATGCTCATGATGATCAGTGCGTTCAGTACGACCCGTGTACCCATTTTGAAGAAAATCAGAGGAGTCCGATCTCGATGACCTTTGACCTTTGACCCCGAATATCTCCGTAGTGTTTTGTAATACGGCTTCTTGGTTGAGTTCCTGATAATCAGGGTGCCCAGCTCTACCACTATGCTCGTTTTCACGATGTTCCACCGGTAAGAATCGAATATCAATCTAGCTTGACGTACAGATTGATAATCGTTTCGTGCGTATTATAATTGCTGCATATTCGCACGGGAAGAAGTTTTGACCGGAATAATCCAGCTGTTTCTGAACACCCCACTTAGCTTTTATGCTCACGATGACCAGTGCATCGAGCAATATCTGTGAACCAATTTTGAAGTGAATCTGAAGAGTCCGACCTCATGGACTCTGACCTTTGACCTTGAATATCTCAGCTGTTTATGAACGCCCCACTTAGCTTTTATGCTCATGATGATCAGTACATCGAGTTCTACCCGTCTGCGAATTTTGAAGGAAATCGGAACAGTCCGCCCTTCCGGCCAATATCAATCTCAATATCAAGGTGAATCTGAAGAAATGCTAGTTTGACGGACGTAATCGTAACATCCAAAGAAAAAATTACAGTTACAGAAATTCCAGCGCCTAAAGTCTAAATTTGAGGTTGCGGTCGACAAGTGTGACGGAGGTGAGACATTTGTGGTGCAATTGCGCACAGTGTTTAATCCGGAGGCCAATGTCATGTGACGTCGTACTGGTTCGTTTTTTGTACTTCGCACCTTCTGATGTATCTGCAGATTGGTGTGATTTTAAATAGTGAATAAATAGCTTGCTGATATTTAATTCCCAAAGGAACAGTAGTTGAAGAAGTTGACAGATAAGCTTGAACAAGTGCAGTCTATGCCTTTTTCTGATTTGTGCTCAGGGTTTCTATGTTAATATCACATAACTACCACGTTTGTCTTCAAGAAGAGCTGTTTTTAGTTTACTTTTATCAATATTTTCATTCCACTGCTCTTAGCCTTTTCTGCCCAGGATTGGGGCACCTAGTGTTGCATTTCCGTCCAGGGGTTGGCACACCTTTTGGTAAATTTACAGCTTAAGGTAATTTCTGAGTTTTTGATTTTTTTTTTAATGCAATGTTTAGGAATGTGATGAACATGATGTTACTGCTCATTTTGGTAAATTTGTGTTTTAAGGTGTTTTATGAATTCGTGGAATGTATCATTTCAATGTAATGTTTATGAATGTAACGCAGATGATGGGACCACTCATTTTCTATACAAATGCCTACATGTCAGGTTGTGAGCAAAATAACACCAGAAAAGGCTTTGAATTTGGTGACATAGGGCAAAATATTTTTTTAATAAAAAAGAAATGCAACATAACCTAACCTAACCTAGCCTAAAAACAAAACCAACACATCAAGTTTGATAAATTTCAAGCAATATATATTTTTTATTGATAAAAACGTAACCCAGCTTAACCCAATGTAACATAAGCTGCTTTTGAAGAAAAATGATCCATTTCTTTCAAATTTTGGAACAAATTTTGCAAAAAATGTCCAACTTAAAACACCTAAACTAATCTAACATAACCAAACCTAGCCCATTTGTTTGCTTTACGGAGGCAGATGTGTAATAACTTGTCTTTTTACCACCTTAAAGCACAATAATTATGGTTAGATTAGGTTGGGTTAGGTGTTTTCATTTGTAAAATTTGAAGAAAATAAATTGCTTGATATTTTTCCAATTTTGTTTTTATAATTGTTTTCTCCAAAGTCAGGTTAGGCTAGGTTAGGTTAGGTTACGTTGCATTTTTAATGTATTTCTTTTCATTGCTATGCTACCTAACTCAAAGCCGTTTTTAATGTTGTCTTGCTCACGACTTGGAAAGTAAGCATTTGCACAGAAAATGAGTGGTACCATCAGCTTAGTGACATTCATAAACATTGCATTGGAAATTTAAATTAAAAAATAGTAATAAAACACATAAAAGCACAAATTTAATGTCCTTTCCTCTGCAAATGCATGCTTTTCATTTGGGAGTAAAAATAACGCCAACAAAGGGTGTGGAGTTGGGAAATATAGCATGCAAATAATGTTCAAGATGTATGATAACCTTACCTAACATAGTTCAACTTCCCATACAAGAAATTAATTGTTCTATTGAAATTTTCGAGGAATTTTTCTGAAATATTTTCAAATTAAAAAGACCTAACCTAAGCTAGCCTGAACTGTTTATTTTTGTTGTAGACAAATCTGTAACAAAATTATGTACCAACAAATGATTTGTTATAACTTACAACAAAAGCCTAACCTAACCTGACAAACGTAACCCCTTTGTATGCTTCATGGAGGTAAAATGTGTGCAATGTGACTTCATTGACTTCTATGGTGTCCCGAGTAAGTAGACAATTGAGACGGGTTTCTGTTATATGCATTGTAGAAGCAATGTTATGATGTAGCTTTTATACCCTAGTGGGAATGGTATGGATTCACTCATAAGTGAAATTGCAAACATACTGATATATCAGTTAACAACAATGCAGGGAGCTATGTGATCAACATGGTCGATGTGCCCTAAAGCCCAAATAACTAAGTAACAATGCAGGGAATGTTCTGCATAACAGTTTGCCCACAAATTAGCCATGATATATGGCATCATACTTCCCATGCTATTTAGAATAGTGAGCTATATTTTGTGTACAAAAATCAGTACATTAGAAATGTTACTTAAACGTTACACACATCAGTTCCTTACAAGTGTCAGCAATACATTTCCTTCATGTGCCTTAAATATGATTCAAAAAAGCACTGTCATCGATTTTAAACTTGCAAAAAGAGTGGGCCGCCTGTTGTTTTGGGTGCTATTTCAGTGAATTTGCTGTCTTGTTAGTGAACTGACCACTTATTGAGATATAAGTACTTTAATTTTTAATTGTGTGTAATTTTTCAGCTCATGGTACTCTCTGACTTCTTTGAATTTCTTTTTTAATGCAGTGTTTATTAATGTGCTGACCATGATGGAACCGCTCTTTTCCTCTGCAGATGCACACTTTTCAATTGCGAGGGAAAATAACACGCAAAAGGGGGCTTGGATTTGAGTAATATAGGATGAAAAATAATATTCAGATTAAAAAAAAAAGATGTAACATAACCTAACCCATCCTAGCCTAGCCTCCCATGCAAGAAAGTATTTTTTATGCCCAATTTCCAAAAACAAATATTGTTCTCACACATTTTCAACTTAAAAAGTCTAACATAACTTACTCTAGCTTGAACCGTTTTTGAAGACGTTTTTGGGGAAAAATTTACTAACTTACAACAAAAGCCTAGCCTAACGCAACTAGGCGAAACCTAGCGCCTTTGAATGATTCGTGGAGGTAAAATGGGTGTAAAACCTGTCTTGTGGTCAGTGGCGTCGCCACGAAATTCTTCCAGGGGGGGCAATATTGATAGGGGGCCTCCTGCTCCCGAAAGGCGGCCTCCACTGTGTTAGGGTCTCCTGTTGCTTTTTTAGGCTCTTAGTATGGTTCCAGAATGGGGAACATGGCTTCATATTGATGTCTTGTTTGTTCTTGGCATGGTGCATCATTTACGCAAAGCGCAATAGCAAGAATCTTTTTTTCCGCTGAGAACTGAGCCATACCAGGGTATAAATAAGCAAACGCACTGGCGGATCTAGCCCCCCGGTTTGGGGGGGGCGAACTTTCGGTTTTCGGCGTCAGCCCCCCTCCCCCTCCCCCCAGTGGCGTACTTAGGAATTGCATCAGAGGAGGGGTCGAAGGGATTTGGAGGGTGCCCATTCTCCCACTATTTTTGGTTAAAAGCATCGGATTTCTACCACTATTTGTCAAATGGACCCATTTTTGACAATAATAATTAATGACAAAATAATTTCCTGTGTAGGGGCCCCAGCCTACCTCCACCGCTTCTAAGTTACGGGATTTGTGTTCTTGTTTACCAAAACGTTCATGTTCACATTCAACGTCTTGTACCACGTCAACGTTCGTGCACGTGTACACACTGGCAGATCCGATTTTGTCAACTCTTGCTGTAAGCAGAACTTGAGCAGCATAGAACCCTCGATGCGTGTCAGAATGTACTATGCTACCATATTGGCTTCCAAACAATTATACAAATACCTTTAAAATTGGAGATACTTTCATCCAGACGATATTTTTTAACCTCGGCAAAGGTTACTGCATTTTCATTCAGTTTACTTCTGTTGGTTTCGGGGGGCCAAAAGACCCTTTTAAGCGCTTCGGGGGAGCCATGGCCGGAATGGCCCCTCCCTGGATCCGCTAGTGAATGTAGCCTGTCTCTTCATCTTAGCAACCCCAACACCAACATACGAAACATGCTGCTCAACTGGGCTCAACTGGTCACTCGCACAAAACATCCTGTTCAAATTCCGCTTTCGAAATCTGGCTCACTGGGTCCGCTTGCCCGTTACTGGCTAAACAAACTTCATGAACCTATCTGACGAAGGAATAATGAAACTGCTGATTTCGTTATCTCTTGTTGTAAGCAGAACTTCAACAGCATAGAACCCTCGATGCGTCAGAATCTACTATGCTACCATATTGGACTTCCAAACAATCATCACAAAATACCTTTAAAATTGGAGATTATTTCACCCGGAAAGCTATTTTTTAACCTCAGCAAAGGTTACTGCGTTTTAATTTAGTTTACTTTTATTGTTTTTTTTTTTTTTTTGGGGGGGGGGGAAGACACTATCCCCCCCCTTTGAAGCGCTTGGGGTGGGGGCATGGCCGGAATGGCCCCCCCCCTGGATCCGCCAGTGCCAGTGACGTACCTATTTTTGCGTCAAGGGGAGGGGTAGGGGGGGCAAACGTATTTGGAGGGGTCCACCTACTCAATAAAAAGTCTTCCGATTTCGACCACTATTTTGTCAAAGGGGACCTTTTCATATAAAATAATTAGTGACCAACTAAATTATCCTGTCGAAGGGCCTAATCTACCACTATCGTTTCTGATTCGTCGGATTTCAACCCTGGCTCCCCCATCCTGTTCGAATGTATTCTTTTGGTATCCCTTGATAAGTCACCTTGCACTGCTGAAATTACACCTACACAGATCACTTTAAAATGTAAAATTTACAAATTTCAGACATTCCAGTTCATAGTGCCCGGTCGCCACGACGCCAACGTTAGTGCATGTGCACACCCATCTTGCGCATTCGGCGCATTCGCCACACTTCGTGCGATGCTACGGATTCTGCTGGGCCTCCTACGCTTTGCTAATTGCTGCCACATGATAGACTTGCGCCTTATCTGACGTGATGAAATGCTTTGTATTGGCGTTCGCTGCGAAAATTCGATTAATTAAATTCGATCATTAGTTCCCTACTTCTCATATTTTACGATAAAGAAATGCGGATACCCGCTGAGCTTTGATGCACCTCATACCTTTGATTAAACATGCTTCCAGGTTGGCTACCGAACCGAGGCCCTGCCTGAGTGTACTTCTTTGGATCCGTTTCGTATTTCTTCGTCTACGGATGTGTCTTAGGGCTCCAATCCATTTTTGTTCGAGGCCCGATGCATTTTCGAAACCCCTGCTCGTTTTAGGGTTTGTTGCTTCTTTGTGCACCGATGATTTTTCTTAGTTGTCGGGGCGCTTTCAATGATCTCAATGTATTTATTTAGTGCCCGGTATTTTTGTTCGTTCTGGGACCATGTTGCTTATTGCGACCCCAGCCTCTTTTCAGGCCCTTGTGCGGTCGCATGGTCCCTGTGTGCCTTGAGAGCTTCCGGTGTTTTTTCTGGGTGTTTTTTTTAGAGTTCCCGCTATATTTATTTATGGCTGCAACGCATGTTTTAGGGCCCTGTCGCTTTTTGCGAGACTGCGCTTTGGAGGGCCAGTTACATTTTCGGTCCCCGTTGTGCTCTTAGGGTCCCGCTGTGTTTATTTGGGGCTTCTGACGCACATTTGTGGGGCCCAGTACGATTTTGGGTCTCCGGTGCGATATTTCTGGGTCTTAGCGCAACTTATCGCGCCCAGGCGCGTGGTTCCGGGGACCCAACGCCAGTTATCTGGGGTCAACGCGATTTTTGTGGACCTCTTCTGAATTTCCTTTAAATTCCGAATCTCGGCCTGATTTTTCGAGTCCCCGGCGCCATGTTTTTCCATCTCACCTCGATTTTCTTCGAGCTCCGGTATGTTTTTCGATGCCGTACGCGATTTTTCAAGGCATCTGATGATATGTTCGGTGCTCCAGAACCATTTTCCTGACCCGGACTTTTTGGAATCCCTCCTTATTTTGGAGGGCTCCGGCTTTCTTTTTCGGATACCGATGCGACTTTGGGGGTCACACGGTGTTTATGTGGAGCCCTAGACGCCAATTGTTGGCAGCCCCGACGTGAATTTGTGATGCCCAGACCAAATTTGTGGTACTACCGATGGGAATTATGGGTCCGAGCGCGATATTTGGTGGGACCGCTTCGAGTTTGCGGGGCGCGTTGTACTTAGCTGTGGCCCCAACGCGATCTTGGCGGCTCCTGTTGCAGATTTTCGGGCCTCGGAGCGAGTTTTCTTGGGCCCGCCGCATTTACTTGGAGCCCCTACGCGAATTCTGGTGGACCGACGCGAATTTGGGTGGCCCCAGTGCGACTTTTGGGGGCCTCGGCTCGATTCTTGGGAGCATATCCCTCTTAGGAGGGAGGGGGCATTTGCCCCTTTGATATACCACTGCGGCCACCGAAGGAGTTTTTTTTGTTCAGCCGATGGCACCTTTCGGAGTATAAAAGCCCTCCGGGTAATTTTTGCCGGAACTGTTCTTAATTTTCCGGTGCTGGGGTCCATTCGATCGAGTCTCGGTGTGAACTTTTGGACATCGAGTTCTATGTTTTTAAAGGTCTTGATGTGATATATTTGATGTGATAGCCTCCTTGACAATCCTGTAGGCCTCCTTTGCAATCCAGGGGGCCTCCTTGATAATCCTGTTGGCCTCCTTTGCAATCCTGGAGGCCTCCTTGACAATCATGTGGGCCTCCTTTGCAATCCTGGGGGCCTCCTTTGTAATCCTGTGGGCGTCCTTTGCAATCCTGGGGGCCTCCTTTGCAATCATGGGGGTCTCCTTTGTAATCACGGGAGCCTCCTTTGCAATCCTGGGGGCTTCCTTTGCAATCCTGGAGGCCTCCTTTGCGATCCTGGGGGGTCTCCTTTGCAATCCTGGGGCCTCCTTTGCAATCATGTGGGCCTCCTTTGCAATCCTGGGGGCCTCCTTGATAATCCTGTGGGTCTCCTTTGCAATCCTGGTGCCTCCTTTGTAATCCTATGGGCCTTCTTTGCAATCCTGGAGGCCTCCTTGACAATCCTGTGGGCCTCCTTTGCAATCCTGGGGGCCTCCTTTGTAATCCTGTGGGCCTTTGCAATCCTGGGGGCCTCCTTTGCAATCATGGGGGCCTCCTTTGTAATCACGGGAGCCTCCTTTGCAATCCTGAGGGCCTCCTTTGCAATCCTGGAGGACTCCTTTGCGATCCTGGGGGCCTCCTTTGCAATCATGAGGGCCTCCTTTGCAATACTGGGGGCCTCCTTTGCAATCCTGGAGGACTCCTTTGCAATCATGTGGGTCTCCTTTACAATCCTGGGGGCCTCCTTTGTAATCACGGGGGCCTCCTTTTCAATCCTGGGGGCCTCCTTTGCATTCCTGGGGGCCTCCGTGCCAATTGTTGGCACTCTCTTGATTTCTGGGGCCTGCTATCTTCTCCTAGGTGACTCCTTCTTCGAATTAGGGGCCTCCTCTCACGTCTTGGAGGCCTCCTCTCATGTCTCGTCGGCCTCCTTGCTCACTTTTTTCCTGTGCGTTTCCGGATAGGGCCCTCCTCAAATTTCAAGGGGGGGGGCGGCGCCTCCCCAGTCTCACGACAGGGGGGGACTGCCACCCCCCTGCCCCTCCCCCCGATGGCGACGCCCTTGCTTGTGGTTACCTTAGACTGCAATAATACCTCTTTTTGTGCTACCTGGTGCACGTGATCAATCTCCATCTGCATGCTGCATGAGAGCATTGCGCTTATTGCTTTAAAAAAAATATGTTGAAAGTACTATATTTTCAGGAACGGAATCCTGTGCTGATAACATTTTCTGAGTTAAAATTTGCAGATCAGATCTACATCATTTGTGTTAATAAATATGATAAATTCATAGAAATGCATACACCGGTTTGTGGACAAGAAGTTATTCTGATGATTTCTGATGTATTGGAAAATGACAAATTTTAATGATAGAAGCAGGCAAACTTAAAGTACTTATATCTCAATAAGTGGTCAGTTCACTAACAAGACAGCAAATTCACTCAAATAGCACTCAGAACACCAGGCGGCCCACTCTTTTCGCAAGTTTAAAATCGATGACAGTGCTTTCTTGAATCATGTTTAAAGCACATGAAGGAAATGTATTGCTGACACTTGTAAGGAGCTGATGAGTGTAACGTTTAATTAACATTTCTAATGTACTGATGTTTGTACACAAAATATAGCTCACTATTCTAAATAGCATGGGAAGTATGATGCCATATATCATGGCTAATGTATGGGCAAACTGTCATGCAGCAGATTCCCTGCATTGTTACTTAGTTATTTGGGCTTTAGGGCACAACGACCATGTTGATCACATAGCTCCCTGCATTGTTGTTAACTGATATATCAGTATGGTTGCAATTTCACTTATGAGTGAATCCATACCATTCCCACTGGGGTATAAAAGCTACATCATAACATTGCTTCTACAATGCATATAACAGAAACCCATCTCGATTGTCCTACTTACTCAGGACACCATAGAAGTCAATGAAGTCAATGAAAACCATAGAAGTCAATGCAAATGTTACTTCATCCTCTGTATTATTAATGTAAACAGAAGTCTCTTGAACCATATGTTATGTCCTTCACAGTGTTGCTCCATCCACCTCCAACTCCAACCCTGACCAAATTTCAGGAGCTCATCCATCTCCAAAGCCGTCTGTTGAAGAAGGTATGTATTGCAGCATAACTACTGTGACCTGAATTCCATGGTATCCATGTTGCCTTACAATCCATCCTTGCTGATCCATGTAGCAGACGTTTGACGAAAGTCAAACTGTCTGGATAACTGGGGAGTTGAAATCACATGTGAGTGATGTAACAGATGAACTAATCCTGGATTCTTATGTTGCATCATTGCATGGCACAGTGACATACCGAATGGGGATGGGGGCATTGTGGGCAGTTGCCTCCCCCCCCTCCTGACAAATTGTGAGGCCCCCAAGAATCCGCCGAGCTCAGGAAAAAAATGCGCCATGCTTCATACAAATTCCACTCGGTCCACCAAAATCGCACCGGGGCTCAGAAAAATCACGTTGGGGGCCCCAAAAAATAGCACAGGGGCCCCCGATAATGACGCTGGGGCCTCAAAAGTTTGCACCTGGGCTCCTGAAAATCACGCTGGGGCCGCAAAAAAGTCGTGCCGGCGTTCAAGAAAATCACGACGCGGGCCACAAACGGTCGGCCCGGGGCCTCCTGAAAATCACGCTGAGACTGAGGTACTAAGAATTATCACCCGGGCCCCTGAAAATTACGCTAGAGGCCTGACAGGTCCCACCGGGGCTCTAAAAGTCTCGTTGAGATCACCCAACAAATGAAGCCGGGTAAATGAAAAACAGTCCGGACACGGAGAATCAATCTGGGATCTCAACAATGGCTCCAAAAGCCCACAAAATTTGTTGGGCCCCCCCAAAATGTGTCGTAGCCACCGCAAGGGATCCCAACAAGTGACCATGGGGCCCCAAAAAATCGCACTTAGACCCCCAAAAAATCATGCCGCTTCTCTTGAAAATCTCACTGGGGCCAAAACGTCGTGCCGGAGCCCCACAATTTGCAGCTGGCTTCCCAAGGACCAATATTACCCGGAATGTCACCCTGCGGACATAAAAATTGCGTCAAGGATCCACAAAATAAGAAGTCGTCGGACTCCGGAAAATAAACCTGTTGGGGCTCCGGAAAAAACGCACCGAGAGTCCGAATAATCGTACCGGGGTCCAAAAATAGCCTGCAGGGGCTTACAAAAATATACTTCACCACAAAAACCACAAGGAGACTCCATCGAATCGACCAGAGCTCCGGAAAATTCAGAATGGGTCCCGAAAGAAAATTATCCGAAGGGCCTTTCTACTCTCGATCGTGCGGGGAAAAAACACGTTGAGCAGCCGCAGTGGCGTACTAAAGGGAAAAATCCCCTCCCTAATGTTAGGCACCAAGGAAATACTTTCACCCATCGTCATCACTGTTCAGGTCTGCTGTGCTCTGATGCTCCATCAATGCCGGTGTGTTTTAGCCTGCATCTGATCGCTGAAGTATTTTTATTTAAGCCGCTGTGTGTTTGTTGGTGTGTGGAGTGAGGAGGAAGGTAACGGTGACGGTGACGGTGACGGTGACGATAGATCCGAGCCCACTATATGGAACTGCAGTCGCATGCTATTACTCAGAGTTGTTATGTTGACATGTACTGTGCACTGCTCTTTTAATTATGTGACTTCACCAGTTATTGGACGATTTTCCCCGTTGGTGAGGATGCTGAATAAACACAAACATACACATCGTCGAATAAAAAAATCAGAATTTCTGAGATCTGAAAATATAGTGGGCGAAATCCGATGAGTTTTTTTTTTTTTTTTTTTGGGGGGGGTCTAGTGCGTTGGCACTTCGGACCCCCCAATGTTTTCCAAAAATCGTAACCCCTGCGTACAATACTGTTCAAATATTTGCCAATATATATTCAATCAAATATAGATTCCAATATTTCCAAATCACTTACCTTGCGTGTAAAGAAAATATACGACCTTCAATATACCAGGAGGTGCTGAGTTGACATCAAAAGTAACGTTAAGGATTATACTTTATTACTCAACGTTTCGGCCAGGGGCCATCGTCAGGAGTGATAAGAAAATGTCAAGCTTAACAATTGAAAAAAAGTACGCGGGAACAAACCGTGCAAAAAGACACGTGGAATGCAGAACAGCCTCCTCAGTGGTGCAGACACTTAAAGAAACTCCAAACCAGAAACAAACTATGTCAAGATATAATTATCTGAGGAAGCCCGAGCCGATGGTCCATATACATATCGATGCATACACTCACGCACATATATAGACATATATCCAATACAACGCGTAATACATAAAATATAATTGATGTTTATGTAATTTTATGTGATATACCAAGACGTTGTTTGCGTGTTCAGTTGCGGCCGTAGATTACGTATGTGTAGAGATTCGAGGACCTTCAGACCAGCGTTGTCCCTGGCTGTTGCTAGGATTTCTACTTTGAAGTTTGTGTTAGTGTTGCTGTGTTCCATGTTAGAATGTTTGTCCATCATGTGTTCGCCTAAAGGTGTGCATGCTCTCCGAAGTCTAGCATCTCCCAAGTGCTCATGGTACCTATCCCTGATACTACGTTTGGTTTCACCGACATAAAATATTCCAAGACAGCGGTTGCACGTTATTTTATAAACTACGTTTTTCCGCGTGCATCTACCTTTGAGCCGGTTGATACAGGTGTGGCACGTTCTTCTACCAGCAGGGCATGGCGGCATTTCCAGGGCTGGGCGGACCAGGTAAGATTTCAGCGTAGGTCCGCTCGTCCAGGCTACCCTAACATGGTTTAGATGAGACGAACGGATGGCTGCGTTTACCCGTCGACATAGTTGGTCATCGACAAAAGGAAGTCTCATGTAAACATAGTTGGGATTGCTACCCGCTCGATGCCGACGTTGCCCACTTATCCTACTCCTGTTGTGAGGGTGAACAGCACGAGCGGCGGAGTGTACCCGATACGCTGGGTATCCGTTTTCCAGGAAAAGAGTTGTCATCTTCGCAAGGCTCCGCTCGCATGAAATAGTATAAGAGGAGACTCGTGCTGCTCTCCTCATTTGGGATGTAAAAACAGCCCTTTTAGTGGCCATCGGGTGGGCCGAATCATAGTGCAAGATGATGGGGGCTGCCATTGGTTTAAAGTACAGTTCGGTGGTGTAGCTCCCATCAGCCTGAACTACAAACAACGTATCAAGGAAAGGAATGGAACTGCTATGACCAATGTGTTCTAAGGTAAACTTGATGCTGGAGTGTTGTTGGTTAATTTCCGCAAAGAAGTCGAGCAGAGAGGCCAAGCCATGTGTCCAAACACCGAAAATATCGTCTATATACCTCATGTAGAGAGCTGGTTTCAAATCATACGAAGCTAAGAAGATCGACTCAAGGCGGTGCAGAAAAGCAATCGCTGAAGGAGGTGTACATCGGTTACCCATAGCCACTCCTTTTGTTTGCTTGTACATGGAGTTACCAAAACGTATGAGGTTATTGCTGAAAATATGTGTTAGTAATTTCACACAGTCCTGTACCCCAATCCCGAAAAGACAAATATCATCTCGATTGTCCTAGATTAGACGAATCACAGCATCTATTCCCTCCTTTATCGGAATGCTGCCATATAAATATTTCACGTCCATGGTGAAAACAATAGTGCCTTCCGGAAGTTTGGTAGGAAACGTTTCTTTCACCCTCTGTAGGTACGACTCCGAGTTTGTCAGATGGGCGGGAACCAACGCTAGTATCTGGACAAGAATCTTGCTCAAGAACCAAGATAACTTGTCTAAGGGGTCACCACTCGCCGACACTATAGGGCGCAGTGGAACCTCTAGTTTGTGGTTTTTGGGGAGCCCGTATAATTCCGCTGTGCGGCTGGAATGAGGAAGGAGAGATAACACTGTGTCTTTATGTAACGTCCCTGATAAAGTTTCCTTGATGATAGTACATGTTTCGATTTCGAGACGTTTGGTAGGGTTTGGTTGGGAAGGAATGCTCTGATAATCGTCCGTTATTTTCCTGGCCTTTTCAATGTAATCTGTTTTGTTTAGCACGACGAATCCTTTGCACTTATCTGACGGCTTTACTATTACATTATCGTTGTTTTTCATTTCCCGAAGTACTTCCCTCTGTTTCGCATAATTGTCCGACATTTTGTTCGATGCTTTGTTGTGATATTTATATGCTTTTAGAACTTTTGTTTTTAAATCTTTCAACTCAGATTCTAATTGAGTTGTGGCTCTCGGTGGTTGGTATGCAGGAGTGTCGGGAAACATGGGGCGAAGCTTTGAATAACCTGTGCTAGAGGTGCTCTGTGATAAGCCTGCCTGCGGTACCTGAGGTACAGTTTGCTGTTTTCTCTCCCTCACATTCCTCCACCGCAAACCATAGATCGCTATTTCTACGCCTGATTCTGCCTCTTCCAAGCAGCTATGATCTACTTTTTGAGCTAACGCAAAATTGGGGCCTTTGTCAAGCAATCCCAATATATCTGAGTCTAGAGGTAACTTACTTAGACTAGACGTGCGATTTGTACGACATTGTTCAGTGCCATCGCCGTTGGTGTCCGTACCGTGGGTGCCAGAAGTAATGCAACTACCCGAGCTCTCTCCACTAGTAGCCGCGTGGTGAAGTAAATTATTTTTATCCGGGAGTGGCGTAGGTGGTTGGTACGATGAATGTGTACCTAGGCGAAGTTCGTCCTGTTGTAGTGCGCTGCGGTCGGCTGCTGGCCTCACGCCGCAGTTTCTGACTCCAGAAACAACGCTGGAGATCGTCAAACACAGAGACCACCCACGCATAGCCAAAGCCCACCCAAAGTTCCAAACAGTCACAACGCTGGGCATGAACGCACTAAACAACGAAGCGCACCAGACCTTGTCCGCACAGCAGCGAAAATCGACGATACCACGTGATGAAGCACCAACATCACTACAAACAGCTGTTTTCACTGGGCCGTAGTGTTTGTCCTCCTCTGACTCCTCAAGCAAGAGATAACTGGTTTCTAGAGGTAGTGAAGTGGAGTCCCTAGAGCTCTGATTGGGCCGAACCGTCGAACTGGAGACTTCTTCTTCCGTTGCTGCAACACTTGAGGAAACAGGAGACTCGATCTTCTGGGCATTTTCAGGCAAGTGACTTGGGCACAGTACCTGCAGGAGGGTATTTCCCGGAAGACAAGTGCTTGACAGAGTCCCGTGCCCTGGTGCAAGCCCACGGCCTGAGCCGCTGCTGTCTACTAGACTCTGCTTCTGAAGCGATTCAAATTTCTTGACTAACCTTTGTCTGCAAGCGCTTCTTTCATGACGAAGGAGAGAGTGGCATTGCTCCAACAACCAGCACCAATCTGGACAGCTGCAGGAAAACGCCGCCCCAAACGCCGCAGACTTCTTATTATATAGGCCCGATGTCTGTAAGCATCAGAAATCTCTTCTCGTAACCAAGGGCGTCGCCACCGGGGGGGCAGGGGGGGCAGTCGCCCTCCCTGCCGTCAAACAGGGGGGCGCCGCCCCCCCCCCTGAAATTCGAGGAGGCCCCTATCCGGAAATGTACAGGACAAAAGTGAGCAATGAGGCCGACGAGACACGAGAGGAGTCCTCCAAGACGTGAGAGGAGGCCCCTAATTTGAAGAAGGAGTCACCTAGGAGAGGATAGGAGGCCCCAGAAATCACGAGAGTGCCAACAATTGGCACGGAGGCCCCCAGGAATGCAAAGGATGCCCCCAGGATTGCAAAGGAGGCCCCAGGATTGCAAAGGAGGCCTCCAGGATTACAAAGGAGGCCCCCAGGATTGAAAAGGAGGCCCCCAGGATTGCAAAGGAGGCCCCCAGGATTGCAAAGGAGGCCCCCAGGAGTGCAAAGGAGGCCTCCAGGATTACAAAGGAGGCCCCCAGGATTGAAAAGGAGGCCCCCAGGATTGCAAAGGAGGCCCCCAGTTTTGCAAAGGAGGACTCAAGGATTGCAAAGGAGGCCCCCAGGAATGCAAAGGAGGCCTCCAGGATTACAAAGGAGGCCCACAGGATTGCAAAGGAGGCCCCCAGGATTGCAAAGGAGGCCTCCGTGATTACAAATGAGGCCCCCATGATTGAAAAGGAGCCCCCAAGATTGCAAAGGAGGCCCCCAGGATTGCACAGGAGGCCTCCATGATTACAAAGGAGGCCCCCTGGATTGAAAAGGAGCCCCCAGGATTGCAAAGGAGGCCCCCAGGTTTGCAAAGGAGGACTTCAGGATTGCAAAGGAGACCCCCAGGAATGCAAAGGAGGCCCTCACGATTGCAAAGGAGGCCTCCAGGATTACAAAGGAGGCCCCCAGGATTGTAAAGGAGGCCCCTAGGATTGAAAAGGAGGCCCCAGGATTGCAAAAGAGGCTCCCAGGATTGCAAAGGAGGCCACCAGGATTTCAAAGGAGGACTCCAGGATTGCAAAGGAGGCCCCCAGGATTGCAAAGGAGGCCCCAGGTTTGCAAAGGAGGACTCCAGGATTGCAAAGGAGACCCCCAGGAATGGAAAGGAGGCCCTCACGATTGCAAAGGAGGCCTCCAGGATTACAAAGGAGGCCGCCCAGGATTGCAAATGAGGCCCCCAAGATTGCAAAGGAGGCCCCAGGATTGCAAAAGAGGCTCCCAGGATTACAAAGGAGACCACCAGGATTACAAAGGAGGACTCCAGGATTGGAAAGGAGGCCCCCGGGAATGCAAAGGAGGCCCCCAGGATTGCAAAGGAGGCCCCAGGATTGCAAAGTAGGCCCCCAGGATTGCAAAGGAGGCCCCCAGGATTGCAAAAGAGGCCTCCAGGATTACAAAGGAGGCCCCCAGGATTACAAAGGAGGCCCCCAGGATTGAAAAGGAGGCCCCTATGATTGCAAAGGAGGCCCCAGGATTGCAAAGGAGGCCCCCGGATTGCAAAGAATGCCCTCAGGATTGCGAAGGAAGCCCACAGGATTGTAAGGGAGGCGCCCAGGATAGCAAAGGAGGCCCCAGGATTGCAAAGGGGACCCCCATGATTGCAAAGGAGGCCCCCAGGATTACAAAGGAGGCCCCCAGGATTGCAAAGGAGGCCCTCAGGATTGCAAAGGAGGCCCCCAGGATTGCAAAGGAGGACCCAATACGGGAAGGGAGACCTCAGAAAATGAGAGAAGGCCCTAAGACGGAAGAGAAAGCCAGTGGATATGAGATGAGGTTTCGGAGACGTAAAAGCAGTCCCCGAAACGGGTAAGGTTCCACCAAGATATAAAAGTATAATCCAGAAAAGTGGCAGGAAGCACCAAATTCGGAAGAGGACGATATAAGATTGGAAAGAGATCCTATGATGCACGAGGAAGCCCCTAAAATAGGAGAGAATGGCCATTAGATAAGAGGGATGGCTCCCAGGCGAGAAAGAAGGCTTCAAGACGGGTAAGAAGGTCCCCAGGAAATGACAAGGTAACTGAGATAGGAAAGGTTGCGTGTAATTTGGAAGAGGAGCCACCTAAGAGAGAACAGGAGTCCACCAGGAGATAAGAGGCCAACCTTAAAATGGGAAAAGATAGAATCAAAACGCGGAACAGGAGGCCCCGAAGACGTGAAAAGGAGACCCCTAATTTGAAAAAGAAAGCCTCCAAAAGAAAAAGGAGGCCCCTGCCGGACTCGAGAGGAGTCCCTCGAGATGGAGTAGGAGGTCTCCAGGGCCGAATGAGGCCCCGACGACCGGAAGGAATTCCCAGGAAATGAGAGAAGGCCCCTAAAATGGGAGTGGTAGGTAGCAGGTATGGAAGGAGGCGAGGTTTCCAAAATTGAAGATCCCCTCAAGACAAGCTTTGCGAGGACAAAGGAGGAGGCCCACGAGGCGTGGCAGGAGGCCCCTAATTTGGCAGAGGATGCCCCTGGAACATGAGAGGAAGTCCCATGCCATGTTCAAGGGGCCCCAGGATGTGGGAGGAGGTCCTCCAAAACGGGAGAGGAGGACCATTGAATATGGAGGAGGGTAGGACGGACGAGAAGACGTCCAAAACCGGTAAAGAAGCTCCAGGAAATGAGACGAGACGCCTAAGACGCGAGGGGAGGTCTATAATTTGCTAGAAGCACCTGAAATGGCAGGAGTCGTGCCGGGGTACTTGAAAATCACGACATGGGCCCAAAAAGATCCGGCCGGGGCCCCTGAAAATATCGCTGAGCCTATGGATACCAAAAATGCACGCCCGGATCATGAAAATCACGCTAGGGGCACGATAAGTCGTACCGTTCCCCAACAGTATCATTTGGACACCAATGAAGCCGGGGCAACGAAAAACAATCCGGACATGGATAATCACTCTTGGGCCCCAATAATGACACCAAAAGCATCCAAAACGTATTGGACACCCACAAAGTATCGAGGTCGCTAAAACTCGCGCTAGGGATCCAAGCAAATGACGTCGGGACACAAAAGATTACATTGGACTAAAAAAGTCGCGTCGCAGCCTTCGAAAATCTCACTGGGGACCAAAAAAGTCGCGCCTGGACCCCAAAGGTTACTGCTGCCCCAAAAATAAATTATCAACCGGAATGTCACTCTGCGCCCAAAAAAATCGGGTCAAAGTCCCCGCAAAACGCGTTGGCCACTGGAAAAATAACGTGTCAGGGTACCGAAAAAAATCGCACCTGGAGACCGAGGAATCGTACCAGGACCCAAAAATATCACATAAGGACCTATAGAGAAAATAGAACTCCTTCGGTGGCCGCAGTGACATATCAAAGGGGCAAATGGCCCCTTCCTCCTAAGAGGGATATGCTCCCAAGAATCGAGCCGAAGCCCCCAAAAGTCGCGCTGGGATCACAAAAAATTCGCGTCGGTCCACCAGAATTCGCGTAGGGGCTCAAAGTAAATACGTCTGGGCCCAGAAAACTCGCTGCGAGGCACGAAAATCTGTAATAGGAACCGCCAAGATCGCGTTGGGGTCACAGCTAAGTACAACGCGCCCCGCAAACTGGAACTGGTCCCACCAAATTTCGCTCTCGGACCCACAATTCGGTAGTACCAAAAATTTCGCGCTCGGAGCCATCGGTAGTACACAAAATTTGGTCTGGGCATACAAAATTAACGTCGGGCTGCCAACAATTGGCGTCTATGGCCCCACATAGGCACCGTGTGACCCCCAAAGTCCCATCGGTATCCGAAAAATAAAGCCGGAGCCCTCCAAAATCAGGAGGGATTGCAAAAAAGTCCGGGTCAGGACAATGGTTCTGGAGCACCGAACATGTCATCAGATGCCTTGACAAATCGCGTACGGCATCGAAAAACATACCGGAGCTCGAAGAAAATCGAGGTGAAATACAAAAGCATGGCACCAGGGACTCGAAACATCAGGGCGGGATTCGAAAGTTAAAGAAAATTCAGAAGAGATCCACAAAAATCGCGTTGAGCCCAGATAACTGGCGTTGGGTCCCGGAACCACGCGCCTGGGCGCGATAAGTCGCGCTGGGACCCAGAAAAAAACGCACCGAAGCCTCAAAATCGTACTGGGGCCCCACAGATGTGCGTCAGAAGCCCCAAATAAACAGCGGGACTCTAAGAGCACAACGGGGACCGAAAATGCGACTGGCCCTTCAAAGCGCAGTCTCGTAAAAAGCGGCAGGGTCCGAAAACATGCGTTGTAGCCATAACTATATTC
Organism: Ashinkailepas kermadecensis; assembly: GCA_034440615.1. NCBI lineage: Eukaryota > Metazoa > Arthropoda > Thecostraca > Neolepadidae > Ashinkailepas > Ashinkailepas kermadecensis. The sequence goes on from JAOTOM010003436.1 coordinate 51,784, forward strand.
ACCGGGAACACTAAAAAAAACAAAAAACAAAAACACCGGAAGCTCTCAAGGCACACAGGGGCCATATGACCGCACAAGGGTCTGAAAAGAGGCTGGGGCCGCAAAAAGCAACATGATCCCAAAACGAACAAAAATACCGGGCACTAAGTAAACACATCGAGATCTTTGAAAGCGCCCCGACAACTAAAAAAAAAATATTCGGTGCGCAAAAAAAGCAACAAAACCCTAAAACGAGCAGGGGTTTCGAAAATGCGTTGGGCCTCTAACAAAAATGAATTGGAGCCTTAAGACACATCCGTAGACGAAGAAATACGAAACGGGTCCAAAGAAGTACACTCAGGCAGGGCTTCGGTTCGGTAGCCGACCTGGAAGCATGTTTAATCAAAGATATGAGGTGCATCAAAGCTCAGCGGGTATCCGCATTTCTTCACCATAAAATATGGTAAGAAGGGAACTAATGATCGAATTTAATTAATCGAATTTTCGCAGCGAACGCCCATACGAAGCATTTTATCACGTCAGATATGGCGCAAGTCTATCATGTGGCAGCAATTAACAAAGCGTAGGAGGCCCAGCAGAATCCGTAGCATCGCACGAAGTGTGGCGAATGCGCCGAATGCGCAAGATGGGTGTGCACGTGCACTAACGTTGGCGTCGTGGCGACCGGGCACTATGAACTGGAATGTCTGAAATAGGAAAATTTTACATTTTAAAGTGATTTGTGCAGGTGTAATTTCAGCAGTGCGAGGTGACTTATCAAGGAATACCAAAAGAATACATTTGAACAGGTTGTGGGAGCTAGGGTTGAAATCCGACGAATCAGAAGCGAGAGTGGTAGATTAGGCCCCTCCACAGGATAATTTAGTTGATCACTAATTATTTTATTTAAAAAAGTTCCCCTTTGACAAATTAGTGGTCGAATTCGGAAGACTTTATTCAGTAGTTGGACCCCCTCCAAATACGTATGCCCCCTCCCCTTGACGCAAATATAGGTGCGTCACTGGTCTCCCAATAATTTTCAGAAACTTACGCCCATGGAGCAAAGCCAACATTGCGGGGGTAAATTCCCCCTCACAAGCATACAAAACAACACCGATGCCCCATATTAAATGGGAGGAATGATGTTTTAAAATGTATTTTATTCCTACAAAGTTGTCTTCTGTGATTACAGCCTGCATGATTAGAGCTTCCCAGCTTCAGTACCTTCTCAACGACATAATTTACAAAACGGTACAGCACAGCGATAACCATGGGCGTGACGGCGTGTAATTCGAAGGTTTTGCATTATTTATGCATTGCCATTGTTACATTGTTGCATTGCCATTGATACATGGTTGTTCAATGCTTGTTCTTGCCGTGAATTTATTCGCGGAGTATTTATTATTTTAGCTTCTGTGCCAAGTGCCTTGAAGCCAGCACCAAATGTTATGAAAAAAAATTAATAAATCCCTAAGATGACGATCAGAAAACCAATTCAATCCACTTCTCGTTGTCACCTTCGCGAAATTGTTGTCCTGGGACTGAGAAATGATCGTTTAAGTTTGTTTATGAGATAAAGCTGGTGGGAATGACTAACAGTAGTGATGAACCTAGCTATATTCAGTTAAACTTGGTGAACAAAGAAGAGTGGGTTGATCAATGGGAGATATCTTTAAGATATGCTCAGCACGAGCCCCACCAGCTCGCTACAATCTAGAGGCCAGCGGGAAGATTCTTCTCGTCGATAAAGCATAAAGATATTGGTTTGTTTTGGCACTGACGTATTTATCTACATTTGCTGATTTATACTCTGATATGGCTCGGTTCTCAGCGAAAAAAAAAGATTCTTCCTATTGCGCTTTGCGTAAATTATATACCATGCCAAGAACAAACAAGACATCAATATGAAATCATGTTCCCATTCGGGAACCATACTAAGAGCCTAAAAAGCAAGAGGGGGCCCTAACACAGTGGAGGCCCCTTTTCGGGGAGCAGGAGGCCCCCTATCAACATTGCCCCCCCCTGGAAGAATTTCGTGGCGACGCCACTGCTCGTAACATGATAGCTTGAAGTTTGCTAACTTGTTTACGGACCCGCTGGCTACTGGAGCTGTGGTGAATTGAAACCTTGGAGACTATGAATCTGGGGTAGAGCCTTTCCCGTCTGCAGTTGATGAGGAAGATGATCCGTTCTTCGACACGTCCTAGCTTTTGATGCAAAATTGCAAATTGGGCCATTTCTTCCGTGTCTGATTTTTGTGTTTCATAAGTAGGTTTGCAATTTTAATTAAAAAAAAAGACTTATTTTTCATAGCTACCATAAATTTACTCAAACCTTAACGGAGAATAGCTTCAAGAAGTGTCATGACCCTTTCAGTCGTACCGTTAATTGTTCATGATTGGCGCTAATCGCAAAATTCCACCTACGCAAGTGTAAATTTGCGTTAAGTTTTTCGCATGTTTTGCTACGAAAAAGTCCGGTTACAAGAGCAATATTTTCGAAAGTTTTCCTAATCGCATCTTATTCGGAAGTTTTGCTGCTCATGTAAACGGGGTAACTGTTACTGCGTCTTACCTCGAGAAAAGGCCGCTGTTTGTCACGGCATGCATTGCATGGCTCAGTGACCCTTTCGTATTTTGCCATAGCACATGCTACCTATACCGGCCTTTCTGAGTCATCGGATATAATTGTACTGCGTTTCATCCGTCTGGAGATGCCGATTTGTGTGCCTTGGTACAGTGCTAGTCGTGAATCCTCACTTGAATAGGAGGTATATATCTGGACCGTAGCCGATCGACTCAGTTTGGAATCAAATCTGAAAGAATTATAAATGCCCCGTGCTGATTCTGGTCAGAAGACTGGCGGCACACGACTGGCGTCCATCTTCGAACTCCGGCACCAAATACCGACAACAACATATCGATCAGGCACGTGTTCGGCGAGTAAAAAGGGAAGTCTTGTAAGTGTGGACGTCGTGCTGCTGCTCAAAGCCACCTAGCTTCGACAATGCGTCTGCCTGCAGGTAGCTGACACGGGCCGGGCGGTGATTTCACACGTGTATTGCGGCACCTCTGGGTGAACACTGGCGGCCCACTGATATAACGCCGTAACAGGCAAAGCATCTTGCCCGTCCGCTACGAGCGCATAAACTAGACCACCATGGCAAATAATGAACAAATACCGCCAATGCACCAGTTGGCGGCGGGCGTTGAAAGTCAGTCGACCTGCGAGCTGAAATGCCTTCGGAAATAGACCACCGCTTGCTGATGATTGGCAGGATGGTTGGAAGCATTGGTAGCATTGGTAGGACATCATGAAACAAGCCGCCCGAGTGGCATCACGAACTGGCGGCACCTCTGGCAGCGTGACGGGCGTTTCTCTCATGTGCGCTGCTGCCGCTGTTTGCCGTACGTGTTCAGCACGCTCATGTGCGACTTTGCGATGGCAGTCAGTTTCAGGCGTGAACACACGAGCAGCTGAGTGACGAGACGCGGCCGCGGCCGCCAGCAGCACCAATGGGATGGCGCAAGCAAAAACGGGCGCATCAAACCGAAGACAAACTGGCTCATGATTTGTCAACTTGTCGGTGAGCAGACCATGCTAGCGAGGAGGGGGCTAATGACCAAGCAGATCACAATGCCGAGGAAAGGGTCGAACGAGAAGGGCGACGCAGGACATGAGCCTCACTGACATCGCGTCAAGGTTATGAGGTCAGCTGGGGAAGGCGGCCGAGCGACTCGCAGTGGGAAATGAGGCGCTACGGTCGGTGGGGGGCACGACAGAACAGTATGGAGGCGAACGCTTGTGGTAGGGTGCGGCAGCCGATTCTCATTGGTTGCACTGATGGAAACTCACTCACCCGCACACAACGTTCCACTCACGTATCATCAACAAAAATATCGAAACGCACACACTCGTAAATCTAAGCATACCGCTGACAACATAAGTAGGAATAAAAAGACCGGCTCTTATCATCCTGCGATCAATCAGCCAATCACGCCCGCAGCTGCCGATCACATTCTCGAGTAGGTTTTTGGCGGATGATTCTCGAACGTCAACAGCCGGGCATTCAACAGCTACATGTCACTACGGCACCGTCACCCATCTCCCAGTTCACGGGACAGGCCGACAATGCGGCACAAAACCGACGACTAGCACTTCCGAATAGTTCTGCGGCGCGGCGGCGGTCACAGCGTCCGTGTGCCAGCGTCCTTTCGCTCCCCGCGCCCCGCCACCACCGCCAGTCCGAGCGTCCCTTCGCTCCACCGGCACCACCACCTAGCCGTTCTGAAGCTCGCCGTGCCGCTCGTCGTCCACAAACGGGCTCTCGTCGTGGCCGTTCATCTCGTCGATGGTAGCGATGCGAACACGCTTCTTGTTCTTGTTGACGTCGGCCTTCTGGTAGACGTCGGCATCGTCGCGCTCGTCCTCGTGTGTGTAGTAGATGGCGCTGTGTCGGTTGTAGACGAGCAGCGCCATGATGACCGCCGTCAGCAGCAGCAGCGCCAGCACGCAGCCGACGATGACGCCCAGCTGAGATGCGGCGGCCGTCGGCGGCTGCGTCTGTACGGCGGCACAGTATCGCTCCAGGGCCGCGTCACCGGGCGCCGCGTCAGAATTATGTTGCCGCCGGCACTTCTCGGCTGGAGATACGTCGTCGGGCGTTCCGCACGGGGGCAGTGCCGTTGCGTTCAGGAGATTGACGTAATCTCCGGCTACCTGTGGCGGCTGAGCACATCTATGGGTACACGGAAGGTCAGTGGGACATGGTTAGTGGCCATCTGTGGCGGATGAGCACATCTGTGGGCACACAGATGGTCAGTGGGACATGGGTTAGTGGCCACCAGTGGCGGCTGGTCACATGTGTGGACACACGGAGGGTCAGTGGGACATGGGTTGGTGGCCACCTGTGGCGGCTGAGCACACCTGTGGGCACACGGAGGGTCAAAGGACATCTGTAGATAAGTCAGGCATAGCATGGACCAGAGGCCGGGAAGAACGGGAAGTGGTCTGCAACACATGGTGGTAAATTAACCTTGCTTTGGTCATTGGTAACGCCACTAGCCTGGCGAAACGCGATGCATGGCGACCTTATTTAAATGTTGAATTCAAGGGCGGATATTTATATGTTGTTGGTGGCTCCTGGGCCTCATCATCTTTGCCTTGTCCCCCCCCCCCCCACATACACACACTTCTTGCTCTCTCAACATGGAACCTTGCGTGGTAGGCCCCATCAACCCAATTGCAACGCGCATTGCCGCAACGCATTGGGCTCCACCAATGTTTTTCGAACTTCTTCACCCATTATTCAAGTAGATTGAAAACTAACATAACATGTGCGCTCCGTTGCATTTGACTTTGGTATGCACCCGCTAAATGCCGCCCGCACAGTTTGCCCCGACTTCTGCCGGACAGAGGGGATTGGCCCATCCTACTTTTGCTCTATAAAATGTAGATAATTTATTTTCACTGCCACGCAGCGCTATCCTGCATCTATTCTGCGGTGCAAAACAATCACGTCTACCTCTTATCGTTGACCCTGCAGGTCGGGTCAAAGAAGTGAAGGTCGGGGTGCCTTTAACTGACAGGTATAGTTGGTCAGTTTTAGACCTCTAGCCGCTATCCAAATGACATTTTCAGGTAAGACGTCGCACACGGCTAGCTGACCTGGTGAATACCATGTTATTATCAAAATGCGAATTCAAGGTTAACGTCACGCGTCGTTGTGGGAAGGAACATAGTTTTTACGCGTTCAAACACGTAAATGTACCGTACCTTCCAAACTACGAGCAACCAAGTAACGAAGCAAAGACAGGTGGACTTTGAAAGGTGCGCTGCTGCTTATTGTATCCAGAGGCCTCATGGAATACCATGTAGTAACATCTGACTGGCTAAGGAAACGCACTTTCAAGAGTGCACTTCTCACACCTTATCGATTTCTATAATGTCTGCACATCTGAGCTAAAAAGGAACGGTTAATTAAAATTCAGCATACCAACCACCCTAAAAAGCAATTTGTTGTAAAAAGGTCAAACTGGATCACACCAGGTTATTTGGATCATTGGCCTGGGATGATCTATGCCCTAGCTATATTTGCTATATATGAGCTATATTTTGACTATAGTTCTGGCACTACGTGGGAAGGAAAAGTGCTAAGCTGGAATCCAGTTTTGAAAACTACCCTAGATGGTAATTGTTCGCAAAAAGATCAACTTATGTCAGCCCGAATCGCCGGGGGTCATTAACATAGGGTGAATTTGGAAAGGTACAAACATTGAAATACACGAATAAGGCAGATCTCAACGCTTGTAATAAGAGCATATTATATCACTTAACTGCCTAAAAAGGAAGAATAATGGCATTGCAGCACTTTGTTCCTTTTGCTGAGAGGGGAATCTACGGAACACATTTTGGACCATGCCTCCGTTACCTGACGTGATAGCGACCTAAAACTGCGTACCACACATAGAGTACAACGCATTCTATCATGCGCATTGCAGTTTTTGTACTATGTTTGTTACGTTTAAAATACTGATAATGGAGACAACAGCTTAGTTTTGACCTAGATCTGACATCGTAACCTGACCATGAAGTCACCCATTTTTTTTTATTTGCAGAAGACCTACACATCGATATGCAAAACTTGATTTTTTTAAAACTCCATCTCACATTTTTTTCTCTAATTCTTGTTAGGGAAGCTTTACAGAAGATCAGTGTCGATGCTCAGCGCATGCTTGATGCACTGACCCTGAACACAACTCCCGATCTTGGAATTTCAAATATACATCATATCTTTAACCGAGAGCTTAACCTGCGCACGTCCGGGGGGGCAGATATCTGCCCCCCCCCCCCTGCGGTTTTTCCTACTTTGCCGCCATACTAATCGGGTTAGCAAGGCCAAACCTCGCATGGCTGCTCATTGGTCTTTTCCGCATATGCTCAGAAATTGTTGACCCTGGGTCGTCTCAAGTCAGGTCACCAGGTCAGGCGAGGTGACCTAACGTCCCTCCGAGTTCTAGGTTGCATCACTCCCACAATAATTGGGCGATTTATTTCAAACTTATATCACGTCATGATCTTATCAGGGTCTATAATGTGTATATCACGGTTTTTTCGTAGTGTTGACCTAAGGTCAGGTCGTGGCCATGGCTTACCCATTATAGGCCTATGGAAAAATATACAAATGTTTCCTGGTTACATATTTGCTCTCGGAATGACCTCCAACCGTTATGGCGTGTAGTTGGAAGCTATTCGCAATGCTATCGCTGACATTTTTGCTCAGTGGCCCCACCAAGGTCAGCTGAGGTCACCTGAAATCACTAGCACATTTCTGCGCATTATATCGCAATGCATTGAGCTAGAAGGCTGAAATTACGGTCATTGTGCTTGTATTGCCAAGACGTGTCGATTGATATATTACATGACCTCCCTACTCTACCCCATGACATTGACCTGAGGTCATTGTTTCGGTGACCCATCTGTTGACCTGACCTTAAATTACACAGCGTATGTCGATAACACATTTCAAGGGCTGTCGAATAGCATTTGCAGTTTGTTTCTATCTGTTACAGGTCCTGAGATATGTGCCAATATCTGAGGGTCCCACCCGATCTGGTCGAATTTGCCATATGATGACCCAGTGACCTAAATATTGACCTGAGCGAGAAAATGACCGAAATACTTTCGATAGAACTTGTCACCAGCTATCCAAAGCCGTTTTCCGTTCGTCGCTACCTAGCATAGTTCTCGAGATCTTAGGGGGGGCAGACATCTGCCCCCCCGGACATGCGAAGTTGGCGCGGACCGCCGGACGTGCGAGTGTTAACGTACCCACCTAGTAGGACACGGCTGCCTAATGCCTATGCTTCCGACCTTGCCTGGCCAGTTGCCAACTGGTCATCCCAGACGGAGGCGTTAATAGCGAGCACGTGAAGCGATTCGATCCGCTGTGCCAATGCACACTTTAGCAGCTAGTGCTCTATACACTGAACTAAACAGGCGAACAAATAGCAGGGAGAAGTACCACAAAAATGATACTTTTCGAAACCGTTCACCTGACTTTCACCTGGTCTAGCTCGGTGATCGTGGATTTTCGGACCGGAATTCGAACATCAAAAGGTTCACTATTCAAAGTTCAAAAGCTATGTCAAATTTCCTCGCGATCGCACAACGCGTTCGAAGTCTGTCTCTAAAAAAAAACATGAGTGGGCGGTGCAAACGTTCCTACCCCTCCCCGGCAGATTTAAGGCTGGTTTGATGGCGTGGTTAGATGGCATTAAGTAACAGACGTGACGCTGCCACACACAGAATAGGGCTCAACAGCCAATAATAACGACACAGATCAGTCCAAGATTATTGGTGACGCGTCTGTGGCTGGTGCCAGGTCCGTCTCGACTGCAGCACTTGTCACGGCCGTCGCCGCGACTTTGTCTCACCGGAGGCACATGTCGCGGTGTGTGCGGGAGCAGGCGCCGGCGTGTTTAGAGCTGGCCAGCCAGCGCAGCAGCGGCCGCACGTGGCACTCGCCGCACGTCCAGGCGTTGCCGTGCAGGTGGACGTGCGCCACGCTGGCCAGCTGGCTGACCTGCAGCCCGCTCAGCGCGTACAGCTGGTTGTCGCTGAGGTCGAGCCGGCGCAGCGCCACCAGCGGCGGTAGCATGTGGTCAGACAGCGACATCAGGTAGTTGGCCGACATGTTGAGGGTGATAAGCTGCGGCAGCGACGACCACAGGATGTCGGAGAGTGCCAGCACGCCCATGTCGGCTAGACTGAGGTGACGCAGACCTGGCAGTACGCCGCCCACCGCCTCCACGTCCCGCTGCGGCACCGGGTTGCCGGCCAGGGACAGCCAGTGCAGGCGGTGGCCGAGCGGCCGCAGCAGCGCCGCCGGCAGTGACGTCAGACCGTTGCGGCTCAGGTCCAGGTGGCGTACGGTGACGTCATCGAACAGCCGCACCGGCAGCCGGTGCAGCTGGTTACGGCCCAGGTCGAGCACATGCAGGTTGTGGCCATCGAATGGCAGCGAGTCGAGCGAAGCGAAGTGGTTTCCCGCCAGATACAGCTTCTTAAGATGACGCAGCTGCCGTCAAGGACATAACAAGTTAGATGGCGTTAAGTAACTTGAAGTAGATGATCACATAGTGAGAGGAGCTCAGATGTAGATGGTATGGGGACGAGAGACGAAACAAGCTGTGAATACCAACATTGCATCTGCATCCATACCTAGAGTCCGTTTCGCTCCACCTCACCTGGACATACCCAGAGAGTCTGTGCCGTCCCATCTCACCTGAAGATACCCAGAGTCCGTGCCGTCCCATCTCACCTGGACATACCCAGAGTCTGTGCCGTCCCACCTCACCTGGACATTCCCAGATAATCTGTGCCGTCCCACCTCACATGGACATACCCAGAGAGTCTGTGCCATCCCAACTCACCTGGACATACCCAGAGAGTATGTCCCGTCCCACCTCACCTGGACATACCCAGAGAATCTGTGCCGTCTCACCTCACCTGGATATACCCAGAGTCCGTGCCGTCCCATCTCACCTGGACATACCCAGAGAGTATGTCCCGTCCCACCTCACCTGGACATACCCAGAGAGTCTGTGCCGTCCCACCTCACCTGGACATACCCAGAGAATCTGTGCCGTCCCACCTCACCTGGACATACCCAGAGTCTGTGCCGTCCCACCTCACCTGGACATTCCCAGATAATCTGTGCCGTCCCACCTCACATGGACATACCAAGAGAGTCTGTGCTATCCCACCTCACCTGGACATACCCAGAGAGTCTGTGCCGTCCCACCTCACCTGGATATACCCAGAGAATCTGTGCTGTCCCACCGCACCTGGACATACCCAGAGTCTGTGCCGTCCCACCTCACCTGGACATACCCAGAGTCTGTGCCGTCCCACCTCACATGGACATACCCAGAGAGTCTGTGCCGTCCCACCTCACCTGGACATACCCAGAGAGTCTGTGCCGTCCCACCTCACCTGGATATACCCAGATAGTTGATAATGTTGCGGAGAGCTCTGTTGAGCATAGTCGAATTGAAGATGATTCTAAAAAGTAACGAAATGCTCATATTAAGTAAGATATGATTTAAAAATCGGTCTAATATATTTCGGGCATGACCCTTCTTCGGAGACAGAATAAACATACCGAGACATTTTACGCACAGGATTTTACGCACATGCTATATACATTAAGCCGTCTACCAATATTGACGAAATCATCCTCTGGGTCCAAGTATTTAAATTCCAACATAACAAAGGGAATTGTAACAAGTACATGTAATGCGACGCTAACAGTGCCAACATTTTCGTCGCTTCCCTAGACACCCTCTGTATACACCTACCCTATGCATCTCTATATACACATATACCCGTGATACGTCAATGTTCTCGAAGTGTTCGCGTGTGTGGATGAACGAGTGTGTAAGTGAGTGAGTGAACACGTGAGTGCGTACATGGATGAGTGAATTCCTGGGTGAATGATGGGGTGAGTGATTGTGCCGGTGGGTGATTACGCCATCACTAGCCATCACTAGGTCCACACTCTCAATGCGCGTAGCCTGGAAAAGCGGCAAGACACTTTCGGAAAACATGACTAAATCTGCCCTCGACCCTCCACCATGCCCTGCAGGCACTAGAGCGTGCTAATGCTGTCTGGCCGGTCTTAAAGATAGATGTCACAGCAAAAATGTAGTATACAAAATTAAGTGCGAGCTTTGCACCTTAGGGACAGCACCCATAACCCATATTGGGGACACCACACGCATGGTTAGGGAGAGATACATGGAACACATCAGAGACGCAAAGAACAAAACGAAAAACACCTCTTGGAGAGTATTTATATAGCATGTGCGTAAAAACCTGTGCGTAAAATGTCTCTGTATGTTTATTCTGTCTCCGAAGAAGGGTCATGCCCGAAATATACCAGACCGATTTTTGATCCTACTTTACTTAATATGAGCATTTGGTTATTTTTCATAATCATCTTCATACCCAGGGAGTCTGTGCCATCCCAACTCACCTGGACATACCCAGAGAGTATGTCCCGTCCCACCTCACCTGGACATACCCAGAGAGTCCGTGCCGTCCCACCTCACATGGACATACCCAGAGTCTGTGCCGTCCCACCTCACCTGGACATACCCAGAGAGTCTGTGCCGTCCCACCTTACCTGGATATACCCAGAGAGTCTGTGCCGTCCCACCTCACCTGGACATACCCAGAGTCTGTACCATCCCACCTCACCTGTACACACCCAGAGTCCGTGCCGTCCCACCTCATCTGGACATACCCAGATAATCTGTGCCGTCCCACCTCACCTGGACATACCTAGAGTCTGTGCCGTCCCACCTCACCTGGATATACTCGTTTTCCCGCAACGTTGACAGATGGTTATCGGATAAGTCCAGCACCTGCAGGTGCGGCACCATCTGGTACAGGCGCGGACTGATCTTGGTCAAGTCGCAGTGTGCGCAACGCAGTTCCTGCAGCTCTGGCACGTCCCGGAGCACGTCCGGGTCGAGGGCAGCGAGCGAGTTACCACTGAGGTCAAGCTGTTGCAGCTGATTCAGCCACTGGAACATGCTGGGAACCAGCGCCGGCAGACTATTGATGGACAGGTTCAGTGACAGCAGTCGCGGCATGAACTTGAACGCGCCGCTCGCTACCGACTTGATGCGATTGTGTGCGAGGTCTAGGTGCTCCAGGGCGGTGAGGCCCTTGAAGTGGTTCTCGGCCACTTTGGTAATGTGGTTGTTGGAGAGGTTAAGCCGGAGTAGCACGCGCAAGCCGAAGAAGGAGTTCTCACCGATGGCTGGCACGCGCGAATGCGTGACAGTGATCTCTTGTATGAAAACCATGAACCGCTTGAAGACCGGCCCAATCGTCAGTGTGTTGAGGTTTCGCTCCGGTGCCATCACCATCAGAACCTGTCGGACACACAGCATCACCATCGGGTCTGTCGGACACACGGCGTCACCACCGGGGCCTGTCGGACACAGAGCGTCACCACCGGGGACTGTCGGACACACTGCGTCACTTTCAAGGTGTGTCGGACACAGCGCCAACACCGGGGCCTGTCGTACACAGTTACCATCAGGGCCTGTCATACACACGGTGTTACGACGCACGCACGCACGAACGCACACACGCACGCACTCATGCATGCAGATTGCACAATATCACCACCAATAATGATGATTACGTAGAATTTAGGGATGCGTTGATAATCAGGTCAATGTGTGCCATCATCGAGCTTACAAGTAATCTACAATTGTATCTTGTCCTAGATATTGAGAATACAGAGGGGCGGGGAAATCACAACGAAGTTCGCCCGTTGAATACATGCCAAGATAAAGCGCCATTGTGGCCATACTCGTCTGGCCATACTCAGTACCCCGGGCGTATGTGGCCATACTCGGCTAGTCAGTACCCCGGGCGTATGTGGTCATACTCGGCTGGTCAGTACCCCGGGCGTATGTGGCCATACTCGGCTGGTCAGTACCCCGGGCGTATGTGGTCATACTCGGCTGGTCAGTGCCCCGGGCGTATGTGGTCATACTCGGCTGGTCAGTACCCCGGGCGTATGTGGTCATACTCGGCTGGTCAGTACCCCGGGCGTATGTGGCCATACTCGGCTGGTCAGTACCCCGGGCGTATGTGGTCATACTCGGCTGGTCAGTACCCCGGGCGTATGTGGTCATACTCGGCTGGTCAGTACCCCGGGCGTATGTGGTCATACTCGGCTGGTCAGTACCCCGGGCGTATGTGGCCATACTCGGCTGGTCAGTACCCCGGGCGTATGTGGTCATACTCGGCTGGTCAGTACCCCGGGCGTATGTGGTCATACTCGGCTGGTCAGTACCCCGGGCGTATGTGGCCATACTCGGCTGGTCAGTACCCCGGGCGTATGTGGCCATACTCGGCTGGTCAGTGCCCCGGGCGTATGTGGTCATACTCGGCTGGTCAGTACCCCGGGCGTATGTGGCCATACTCGGCTGGTCAGTACCCCGGGCGTATGTGGCCATACTCGGCTGGTCAGTACCCCGGGCGTATGTGGCCATATTCGGTTGGTCAGTACCCCGGGCGTATGTGGCCATACTCGGCTGGTCAGTACCCCGGGCGTATGTGGCCATACTCGGCTGGTCAGTACCCCGGGCGTATGTGGCCATACTCGGCTAGTCAGTACCCCGGGCGTATGTGGCCATACTCGGCTGGTCAGTACCCCGGGCGTATGTGGCCATATTCGGCTAGTCAGTACCCCGGGCGTATGTGGCCATATTCGGCTGGTCAGTACCCCGGGCGTATGTGGTCATACTCGGCTGGTCAGTACCCCGGGCGTATGTGGTCATACTCGGCTGGTCAGTACCCCGGGCGTATGTGGTCATACTCGGCTGGTCAGTACCCCGGGCGTATGTGGCCATACTCGGCTGGTCAGTACCCCGGGCGTATGTGGTCATACTCGGCTGGTCAGTACCCCGGGCGTATGTGGCCATACTCGGCTAGTCAGTACCCCGGGCGTATGTGGCCATACTCGGCTAGTCAGTACCCCGGGCGTATGTGGCCATACTCGGCTGGTCAGTACCCCGGGCGTATGTGGCCATACTCGGCTGGTCAGTACCCCGGGCGTATGTGGCCATACTCGGCTGGTCAGTACCCCGGGCGTATGTGGTCATACTCGGCTGGTCAGTGCCCCGGGCGTATGTGGCCATACTCGGCTGGTCAGTACCCCCGGGCGTATGTGGCCATACTCGGCTGGTCAGTACCCCGGGCGTATGTGGTCATATTCGGCTGGTCAGTACCCCGGGCGTATGTGGCCATACTCGGCTGGTCAGTACCCCGGGCGTATGTGGTCATACTCGGCTGGTCAGTACCCCGGGCGTATGTGGTCATACTCGGCTGGTCAGTACCCCCGGGCGTATGTGGCCATACTCGGCTGGTCAGTACCCCGGGCGTATGTGGCCATACTCGGCTGGTCAGTACCCCGGGCGTATGTGGCCATACTCGGCTGGTCAGTACCCCGGGCGTATGTGGTCATACTCGGCTGGTCAGTACCCCGGGCGTATGTGGCCATACTCGGCTGGTCAGTACCCCGGGCGTATGTGGTCATACTCGGCTGGTCAGTACCCCGGGCGTATGTGGTCATACTCGGCTGGTCAGTACCCCCGGGCGTATGTGGCCATACTCGGCTGGTCAGTACCCCGGGCGTATGTGGCCATACTCGGCTGGTCAGTACCCCGGGCGTATGTGGCCATACTCGGCTGGTCAGTACCCCGGGCGTATGTGGTCATACTCGGCTGGTCAGTACCCCGGGCGTATGTGGCCATACTCGGCTGGTCAGTACCCCGGGCGTATGTGGTCATACTCGGCTGGTCAGTACCCCGGGCGTATGTGGTCATACTCGGCTGGTCAGTACCCCGGGCGTATGTGGCCATACTCGGCTGGTCAGTACCCCGGGCGTATGTGGTCATACTCGGCTGGTCAGTACCCCGGGCGTATGTGGCCATACTCGGCTGGTCAGTACCCCGGGCGTATGTGGCCATACTCGGCTGGTCAGTACCCCGGGCGTATGTGGCCATACTCGGCTGGTCAGTACCCCGGGCGTATGTGGCCATACTCGGCTAGTCAGTACCCCGGGCGTATGTGGCCATACTCGGCTGGTCAGTACCCCGGGCGTATGTGGCCATACTCGGCTGGTCAGTACCCCGGGCGTATGTGGCCATACTCGGCTGGTCAGTACCCCGGGCGTATGTGGCCATACTCGGCTGGTCAGTACCCCGGGCGTATGTGGCCATACTCGGCTGGTCAGTACCCCGGGCGTATGTGGCCATACTCGGCTGGTCAGTACCCCGGGCGTATGTGGCCATACTCGGCTGGTCAGTACCCCGGGCGTATGTGGTCATACTCGGCTGGTCAGTACCCCGGGCGTATGTGGCCATACTCGGCTGGTCAGTACCCCGGGCGTATGTGGCCATACTCGGCTGGTCAGTACCCCGGGCGTATGTGGCCATATTCGGCTGGTCAGTACCCCGGGCGTATGTGGTACTCGGCTGGTCAGTACCCCGGGCGTATGTGGCCATACTCGGCTGGTCAGTACCCCGGGCGTATGTGGCCATACTCGGCTGGTCAGTACCCCGGGCGTATGTGGCCATACTCGGCTGGTCAGTACCCCGGGCGTATGTGGCCATACTCGGCTGGTCAGTACCCCCGGGCGTATGTGGCCATACTCGGCTGGTCAGTACCCCGGGCGTATGTGGCCATACTCGGCTGGTCAGTACCCCGGGCGTATGTGGCCATACTCGGCTGGTCAGTACCCCGGGCGTATGTGGCCATACTCGGCTGGTCAGTACCCCGGGCGTATGTGGCCATACTCGGCTGGTCAGTACCCCGGGCGTATGTGGCCATACTCGGCTGGTCAGTACCCCGGGCGTATGTGGCCATACTCGGCTGGTCAGTACCCCGGGCGTATGTGGCCATACTCGGCTGGTCAGTACCCCGGGCGTATGTGGCCATACTCGGCTGGTCAGTACCCCGGGCGTATGTGGCCATACTCGGCTGGTCAGTACCCCGGGCGTATGTGGCCATACTCGGCTGGTCAGTACCCCGGGCGTATGTGGCCATACTCGGCTGGTCAGTACCCCGGGCGTATGTGGCCATACTCGGCTGGTCAGTACCCCCGGGCGTATGTGGCCATACTCGGCTGGTCAGTACCCCGGGCGTATGTGGCCATACTCGGCTGGTCAGTACCCCGGGCGTATGTGGCCATACTCGGCTGGTCAGTACCCCGGGCGTATGTGGCCATACTCGGCTGGTCAGTACCCCCGGGCGTATGTGGTCATACTCGGCTGGTCAGTACCCCGGGCGTATGTGGCCATACTCGGCTAGTCAGTACCCCGGGCGTATGTGGCCATACTCGGCTGGTCAGTACCCCGGGCGTATGTGGCCATACTCGGCTGGTCAGTACCCCGGGCGTATGTGGCCATACTCGGCTGGTCAGTACCCCGGGCGTATGTGGCCATACTCGGCTGGTCAGTACCCCGGGCGTATGTGGCCATACTCGGCTGGTCAGTACCCCGGGCGTATGTGGCCATACTCGGCTGGTCAGTACCCCGGGCGTATGTGGCCATACTCGGCTAGTCAGTACCCCGGGCGTATGTGGCCATACTCGGCTGGTCAGTACCCCGGGCGTATGTGGCCATACTCGGCTGGTCAGTACCCCGGGCGTATGTGGCCATACTCGGCTGGTCAGTACCCCGGGCGTATGTGGCCATACTCGGCTGGTCAGTACCCCGGGCGTATGTGGCCATACTCGGCTGGTCAGTACCCCGGGCGTATGTGGCCATACGCCCGGGCGTATGTGGCCATACTCGGCTGGTCAGTACCCCGGGCGTATGTGGCCATACTCGGCTGGTCAGTACCCCGGGCGTATGTGGCCATACTCGGCTGGTCAGTACCCCGGGCGTATGTGGCCATACTCGGCTGGTCAGTACCCCGGGCGTATGTGGCCATACTCGGCTGGTCAGTACCCCGGGCGTATGTGGCCATACTCGGCTGGTCAGTACCCCCGGGCGTATGTGGCCATACTCGGCTGGTCAGTACCCCGGGCGTATGTGGCCATACTCGGCTGGTCAGTACCCCGGGCGTATGTGGCCATACTCGGCTGGTCAGTACCCCGGGCGTATGTGGCCATACTCGGCTGGTCAGTACCCCGGGCGTATGTGGCCATACTCGGCTGGTCAGTACCCCCGGGCGTATGTGGTCATATCGGTGTGTACCCCGGGCGTATGTGGCCATACTCGGCTGGTCAGTACCCCGGGCGTATGTGGCCATACTCGGCTGGTCAGTACCCCGGGCGTATGTGGCCATACTCGGCTGGTCAGTACCCCGGGCGTATGTGGCCATACTCGGCTGGTCAGTACCCCGGGCGTATGTGGCCATACTCGGCTGGTCAGTACCCCGGGCGTATGTGGCCATACTCGGCTGGTCAGTACCCCGGGCGTATGTGGCCATACTCGGCTGGTCAGTACCCCGGGCGTATGTGGCCATACTCGGCTGGTCAGTACCCCGGGCGTATGTGGCCATACTCGGCTGGTCAGTACCCCGGGCGTATGTGGCCATACTCGGCTGGTCAGTACCCCGGGCGTATGTGGTCATACTCGGCTGGTCAGTACCCCGGGCGTATGTGGCCATACTCGGCTGGTCAGTACCCCGGGCGTATGTGGCCATACTCGGCTGGTCAGTACCCCGGGCGTATGTGGCCATACTCGGCTGGTCAGTACCCCGGGCGTATGTGGCCATACTCGGCTGGTCAGTACCCCGGGCGTATGTGGCCATACTCGGCTGGTCAGTACCCCGGGCGTATGTGGCCATACTCGGCTGGTCAGTACCCCGGGCGTATGTGGCCATACTCGTGTACTCGGCTGGTCAGTACCCCGGGCGTATGTGGCCATACTCGGCTAGTCAGTACCCCGGGCGTATGTGGCCATACTCGTCTGGCCATACTCAGTACCCCGGGCGTATGTGGCCTTACTCGGCTGGTCAGTACCCCGGGCGTATGTGGCCATACTCGGCTGGTCAGTACCCCGGGCGTATGTGGCCATACTCGGCTAGTCAGTACCCCGGGCGTATGTGGCCATACTCGGCTGGTCAGTACCCCCGGGCGTATGTGGCCATACTCGGCTAGTCAGTACCCCGGGCGTATGTGGCCATACTCGGCTGGTCAGTACCCCGGGCGTATGTGGCCATACTCGGCTAGTCAGTACCCCGGGCGTATAAGACCATACATGACCATACGTAGCAAAAGAGGCACGCCGCTGCGATGATTTTGTCCCAAGCACCATGGCTAGTCGGTTGGCGATGCAGAGGTGAAAAAGCGGCAACGCGCCGTCGAGCGTCCGAGTCAGCTAGGGGAACATCAAAACAGCTTTTGGCCAGAAATCGTGTTCTTTTTCACAGAAATCAGTCTCGTAAATGTGTCTGGAATTCAATAAATGATAATCAAGTTAAATTCCGGAGCTTATGAACTTTAGGGTGTATACAAAAAAGTATCGTCGTTTTCGGAGACTTGGTATCCATGGAAAATTAAGAGACCCGTCACATCAGGACGCCTACAATGGAGCCCATCACGTGACCCGGTGCGGAGATATGGCCGGTGTGCGGCCGCCGGTCACGTTGTAACAGTGTTCATATAAAATTATACGTTTGGCTATCCCGTAACTGTAATTGAAATAATCCCGTGAGCCTACCGATTGTAAAAGTGTACCGTAAATGTAACGCATCGCTACCGTCACTAGAAATGCAAGACTAACTTCCCCGTCTAGACGGCACTCGACCATTCAGAACAGGGATGTGACGTGATGGTGGGCGTATTGAGGTCCTCAGCCAATCCGCGATCCGGGGTCTTCCGGAGTCACTAGCGCCCGTGCGCCCCCGGCAGTCGCGCCACGATTCTTACGGCGAGCGGACCGCTGCTGAAACGGTCGCGCCGCCTTTCCCAACTAAATTCGCCCTCTAAATTCGTAGGAAAGGCAGTATCACGGCTTACCTTCATAGGAGAACGTCCTGTACGGTGTCTGTAGTTCTCGTGTGATCGTAGGAGTGCTGCAGTGCAAAATACAAGGCAGCTGTAAGGTACGTTGGTGCTTTCGTGACTTCGGAGTTATCGCGAACAAGAGGTCTGCTAGACTTATCGCTTGCCAATAAGGACTTTCCTACAAGTGGCGCCGCGAAACTCCGGACTTTTTGCGAAACTTTTTTTTTGAAACCTTTTTGCAAAACTTTTTGCGAATTTTTTTGCAAAACTTTTTGCGACACTTTTTTTTCTTCGACCTTCTGCAAGCCCAACTAGACCAACACCAACTGGACCTTCAATCACGCCGTTTCAGCACGGACGAGCAAGAGAACGTCTTCCGCTTCATTTACGTAAGTCCGAGCAAAATCCATCATCCTTTTAAAAATACTATTTTTGGATTTTGACCACCTAAAACGGTTTTAAAAATTGCATAATTGTGCTGTATACCTACCGTGTTCTGAATACTGTGTGTGGGAACTACTGTATGAACATCGAGCCGAATTTGAAACATAGAAATCTCCACAAAAGTGAGCGAATAATTTTGAAAAATATAGAGTAACTTAACGTAATTAAATATGACTGAGATTTCTACTGATAGACTGGCGGAATGCTTCAACAAAATTCGCTTAGAGATGCGCGCACAAGGGATGACGCAGAATATTAAACCTTTTTCTGGAGAAGGTCATAATAAATTAATTGAATGGCTACGGTATCTTGACCCAATTAACTTCAGCATGGATGACGAACAGATGCAGATTATTTGCATCAAAACTCTCACTGGACCTGCAGCCGAGTTCATGCAGCGCGTATTCACGGAACAACCAGTTATGACGTGGGCTCAAATAAAACAAGTCATGCGGGAAAGGTATTCGGACCTTTCGGACAACAAATGCGCTCAGGAGGGTTTGCGAAAACTACTTCAGATTCGCAATGCACTGGTGCAGAACTACGGGGAGAAACTAATCGCACTGGCACGGGAAGCTTACCCAGATGTCGAAAATCCCACGGTTCAGGAAACTCTCATTGATATTTTCAACAAATGTATCCAAAGTAGCTCATTGGCAAACAAGCTGTACAGACAGAACTTCCGGACCCTGGAGGAAGCCATCCAGTTTGCAGTAAAGGAACAAAAGGTAGACAGAGTAATCGAGGTATGCAGAGGCGTACAAAGGCAGGAGCCGATGGAAGTCGACTCAAATCAGCCAGACACAGGAGAGGACAAGGTGGAGAAATTGGAAAAATGTATTATGACAATAGGGCAATCTGTGGAAAAATTAGCGGCAACCAAGCCAGAAACTCCGAAGCCACCCAGGGAGAACCAACCCCAGCCTGGACCACGGGTATTCCATCCCACCTACCCACGTTACCCACGTCCGCCACGAAACTACCCTTCAGGACCACGCTTTGGACCACCTCAGCCAGGACCGCAATATGGACCACCTCAGCCAGGACCCCACTTTGGACTACCTCAGTCAGGACCCCACTATGGACCACAGCAGCCACGACCTCCTATGGGCCCCAGAGTATGGAGAGCACCACCCAACACCGACCAGCACCCAGCTTACCGCTGGACTCCCGATGGTAGACCCATCTGTATCAGGTGTGCCAAAATTGGTCACATTGGAAGGCGATGCCGCTCTCAGCCAATTAGCCAGGCGGAAAACTAATGAGCTCTGTCGCGACTGACCACCGTGATGGAGCTGAGCAAATTCAGACAGAGGAAATACCGAGAAAAATGAGGAAGAATATCAGGAAAAAGCGAGACCCCGAAAAACGTAAACAAAGGTTGGCACGCGTCCGACAAGTCCACATCAAGGCAAACACGCCTATGGCATGGCTTCACATCGGAGACCAGAGAGCCTATTCTCTCGTTGACACGGGAGCCGATATATCGTTGATTTCGAAAAATTATTTGATAAAATCGCGGAGAAAAATATTATAAATTTCTCACAGGACCGACGAGATTGCATACCACTGATATCCGCCAGTGGCCACCGCCTGAAAAAAACATTGGAGTTGGAACCTTCATGGTGGAGATGAGCAAATACCGAAAACCTTTCGAATTTCAAATTGTGGAGGACCTAAAACAGGAGTGCATGTTGGGGAATGATTTTTTGACGAAGTTTGGAGCGAAGTTAGACTTTGAGAAGAAAGCCCTCTGCATCGAAGGAAACATGATTCCTCTCAGACCACAAAAACAGAACAGTGAACCGACGAGCTCACTCGTACGAGTCAAGGAAAGAGTTCACATTCCCGCCAACACTGTCGTGGAATGCCCAGCCTTCATCAACCGTGTCCAACTGGTAGATCAAAACTGTCATGTACACTCGTTGGATAACATGCCGCTGATCTCTGAGGAACCTGGCTTGTTCATAGCCGAAATAATAGCGAAGCCTGACCAACACAAACGCGTACCAGTGCGAATTGTCAACACTACAACTCGTGATTTATCCTTGCACCCAGAGGAGGTGATTGCATTCGCTGAGACTATAGACGATTCTGACTTGGAAAACCTGATTGACATGACACAGGACATTGAACTGACACCGCCAACCGCTCCCTCTGACCCGCTTGATCAAGCCAAGCTGGTTCACCTCACTGGTGCTGACAAAGACAGACTCGAACAACTGTTACGTGCTAACACTGACTTATTTGCCGAGACTGACGCAGATCTTGGAACGACTGATGTCATCAAAATGGACATTGACACTGGAGACAACCCGCCGATCCGACAAGCTCCTTACAAAACCCCATTCTCTCAGCGAAAATACGTAGAGGAACAAATTAAAGTGATGTTAGACGCTGGTATCATTGAGGACTCAGTCCTTGGGCCGCCCCGATCGTAATCGTTCGCAAAAAGGATGGAGGTAACCGATTCGCGATTGACTTCAGAAAACTAAACAAGGTGACCAAGAAAAATAGCTACCCACTCCCGCTAATTGAGGACATTCTTGCCTCTCTGGGAGGTGCGAACTTCTTTTCGTCTTTGGACCTGAATGCTGGTTATTGGCAAATCCCGATGTCCGAGGAGAGTATTCCAAAAACAGCTTTCACATGTTTTATGGGCCTGTGGAACTTTCGCAAAATGCCATTCGGAATTTTCAATGCACCCTCCAAGTTCGCAGAATTGATGAACAAAGTGCTGTCCGGAATTCGAAATCAGTTTGCAACCGCCTACATCGATGATACAATCGTCTACTCCAAAACATTTGACGAACATTTGGCCCATCTGGAAGAAGTTTTTCGCAGACTGCGAAAAGCGAAATTGAAACTAACACTGTCGAAATGTGACTTCTTGAAGGAAAGAGTACAGTACTTGGGACACCTAGTGTCAGCCTCTGGCATCAAGCCAAACCCCGAGAAGGTGGAAGCGATCCAACATATGGCAGCCCCGACCAATGTCAAGGGAGTCCGCTCATTCATCGGTATGTGTTCATACTACCGTCGCTTCATTCCCAGCTTCAGCAAAATATCCACGCCACTTATAAACATCACCAAAAAACATGCCCGATTTGATTGGACAGACGAGTGTGAGATTGCTTTTGAAACACTGAAACAGAAATTAGCTACCGCACCCGTGCTGGCATATCCCGACATCACGAAAGAGTACAAATTATACACGGATGCCTCCCAGGAAGCAGTTGGAGCCGTGTTAGTGCAGGAACACGGAGAAGATGAAAGAGTGGTACAGTACCTGTTGAAACAGTTAAATGAGACACAACGGAAGTGGCCCGTGGTGCTGAAAGAAGCTTATGCCTGCGTGTGGAGTGTGCAAAAATTACGCCAATATTTGCTTGGATCGAAATTCACCATTCTGACCGATCACCGTCCACTTACTTTTTTGAACCTGTAAGAAATGAAAAATCCCATGTTGCAGAGATGGGCGATCATGCTTTCAGAGCACGACTGCGAAATCATATACATTAAAGGAAGCAAAAATGTCGTGGCTGACCACCTCAGTCGAATGCACGAAACTGACCAAGACGTGAACGTCATAGATTCCGACCATGTTCCTATGGGTGATCTCCGTCACACTGAGTTCAGAAAACCAGAGGAAGACCTGAGCAGAGAGGTAAAATTTAAGGAAGTACTAGTGAAATGGGAGAATATAGCGGAATTGCAGAGTGCCGATGAGGAAATAGCAAATATTCGGAAAATCATGAATGACAAAAATCACTCAGATTATCAGGACATCGTTTTCGTTACATGGAATTGGACAAACTGATCTACAAAATTAGCGATGGACCTCGCTGTGGACCATTTCCAGGCTTGCAACTATGCGTGCCAAAATCCCTGAGACAGGAAGTATTGAAGGAAATGCACGATGGTTTCTTTGCAGGACACATGAGACTCACCAAAACATACGAAAAGCTTAAGTTCAGGTATTATTGGAACGGAATGTGGAGAGACACAGTGGCCTACCTCAAAGCTTGCGTGCCTTGCACAGGACGCAAAGCCAAAGCAGCCCCAGCTCCGATGCAGGAGATGCAAGTTCCTCACTATCCCTTTGAAATGATTGCGATTGACACTTGTGGACCATACCCAGAAACCCAACAAGGTAACCGTTACGTCATCACGATCATCGACTTGTGTTCTTCTTGGCCGGAAAGTTTCTGCACTAAGCGAAAGGATGCCCATACTGTCGCGAAAATCCTTATGGAAGAAATCATCCCACGCCACTCATGTCCACGCGTGATACTTTCGGACTTAGGAACATAATTCAGAAATGCCGTTGTAGACGAGCTGGAAACTTGTTTGAATATTCGCCATATCACCACCAGTGCATATAGGCCACAAAGTAACGGACGATGCGAAAGGTACCATAGGTGCCAAAACGACATATTGGCAAAAACAATCAACAAAAATCAGGATGACTGGGACACAAAAATTCCCGCTACTCTTGCCGCCTATCGGACAGCTAACATTGGAAGCTCTGGAACCATCTCGCCATTCTTCACACTGTACGGCAGAGACCCCATTCTCCCCCTGGACAATTTGCTCCAGCCTAAGATGAAATATTACGGTGAAGACTATGTCCCAAAAATGCTGTCAAATTTACATGAAGGGTACAGCCATGTAAAGAATCACATTGTGGAGAGCCATGAACGTAACCGTGAGTACGCGGACCGCAAAGCCAAGCCGCGAAATTTCAAAATTGGGGACCCCGTGTATTATTATGACACAGCTGTGCACCCTGGCACGTCGTCAAAGTTCTCGTTGCCGTGGAAACCGTACTTTCGGATTGTGAAGCAAACGAACCCAGTGAACTATGTGATCAGAAATCAGACCTCCGGTAAGACCCGGTTGGTGCATGCACAGAAACTACGGCTAGCCGACCCGAACACAGCATGGGAACGCACCAAGGACCACGACGTACCAGTGAACCAAAAGTATCTAGAGAAAACGTCAAAGGTAGATGGTACAGTCCCTGAACGAGTGCAGCCTTTTAGGTCAGCCAAACGGGCCGAGGTCGGCCCTGACTACAGTCCCTGTGAGGATTGGCCCATGGATGTATGCAGCCCACAGAGAACAAAGGATGATGAAACCGCTGAGTTGACAGAGCCCGTGCCTGGCTCGGTGCAGCCACCGCCGGTCGAGTCTGGCCCGCCAGAGAGATCACCTCTCACCCCGTCAGCAGATGTAGCTTGGCCCCCACCGGTATCGAGTGACACTGAGACAGACATTCCACTGTCTGAACCAGTCCAGACAAACAAAAGACCACTTCCCTCTTCGAGTGATTCAGAAGACAATTTACCCCTTGCAGAATTAGCAGAGCGCTTAAAACGACCCTTACCTGTGTCCAGTGATTCAGACCCTGAAACTTCACAATCGCAATTGGCGAAACGTCCGAAACTTCCAATTAGCGAATCGGAAGATGAAATTCCGCTTTCAGAATTAGCAAAACGCTTGCAGGACTCGACTGAAAGCCCAGTGAGGCCAGTCCCTGAAAAAAACGACTTTTGGTGGAATCATCTGACGACGATCGCCCTCCATGCAAACTTCAAATTAACGATGACTCCGCTACGTCCACTGATTACGAAGCTGATGTCAACCGAGTCGACGTCACGCCTAATGTCAACGTCTTTGCAAGCCTTGTGGAGATGCAAAATGATTCAATGGTGAAGCAGTTCCAATTACAAATGATGATGTTTAAATCGATGCTTAAGTAACGGCTCTAGTAGATAGGATGTCGAAGTGTGCCAGTGAGTCGCTTCATGTGAACATACTGTAGTGTTGACGCAGTGGCGCCACCAACGGTGACGAGTAACGCCACCTACCGGCCGGATTGCCGATGTGATGGACGTGGTGCGTGCAGCACCTTGTGATGGAACCCCATATGGGCATAATGATGTTGATGTGATGTTGTGACGTCACCTATCCTGATGTCTCGTGTGACATATTGTCAACTGTTAGTAACATATATTTGTGGTCAAAATCCAACCCCAGACCTATGCTTCCGCATCTTTGAACCGAGTTTTGTACCTGGAACCCACAATGCAATCCAAACCATCCAACCCTTCCCGCTCGGTGAAGACATCATCATCATCCGTCCTGGACCTGGACCTGAGCCAGCATCAGCACGACCTGACACTCGGGCGTGACGAGTCCGTCACGCCAGTTCCCGCAGGACCGTCGACCGTGTACCCGCCGCCTCACGCCGACACCGCAGCTGACAGCATGGACCTGACGACCGGACGTGATGAGACAGTCACGCCGGCTGCCACAGGACACCGCAGGTGGACCACCTGCGGCCACCTCGTGCAGAGACACACAGGATGTGTCTGCAACACGACCCACCAGGGGCCGTTATACACGGCCAGTTTGACGACTGGGCCGTTGGCTCGGCGCCAGTGAGCGCCGCCGAGAGGACGAGCGGGCCGCTGCAACCTGAGCGCCCCGCTGCGGGTGCGAGCGTCGCCGCTGAGGGCGCTGACGAGCGCCTTCCCGGAGCGGCGCTGACGAGCGCCACCACGGAGCGGCGCTGCCGAGCGTCGTCCCTGAAACACGAGCACCGCCACTGCCGGTGCAGTGGGCGGTCATATGGATGACTCAGCCGAGCTAGCGCGTGGGAGACCGGAAGCTACCGCGGTGATATGGATGAATCACAGTCCGCTCTCGCAGCTGGACATGATTGAACGCGACATAATCTTCCATAAGTGTATGGAGAGACGTCGCAGTTGACAGGGTTGTGTCCCTGACCAGTGACTCAGAGTGATACAGTGACATGCGGTAAGTACCGCACGGCCGTCCAGTGAACGCGGTATACCGTCTGAGATGGCAAGGTCGGCCATGCTCAGACATCCCCCTCCCGAACCGGACTGAACATTCAGCAGTGCGTGCGCGACAGTGATCGCAAAAATGTTTACGAAAAAATTGTATTTGTGTTTAGCTATTAGGAACATTGTTTAATTACTACCATGGATCAGGGAGCGGTTAACCCTTACAAACCTCCTAGACTAACCCACGTAGAACTGTATGTCATCTGACATGTATTAAATTGTTGTCTCGTAATTGTCTGTTGATTAGTATGTGATTGTAGAAGACCGTGATATGTCTGAGTGGAAGCTCAGGATCAATCTGGGATATGATCCGACCTTTCGGACCTCTACCTGTGTTGTAAGAGAGTTAGTTTTTGAGCGTCTTGATCCCATAAATTCAGCCCCAACCAACTTCGTTCGTGGCGCGACAAGTCCCCGGCTCCGAGACTGGCGTCCGCCGGTCTGGGTGTCGACGTTAGCAGCCACCGCCCCAGCGAGGTCGCCGTACATTGGACTTTGCACCTCCCCTCCCTCTTTCCGGCTAACATCCCGCAAGCCAGGCGCCCGCCACGTGACCTCTAACCGACCGACGCGCCACGCCGCCGTCGTTAATGCTAGATGTAACTGTGTTCACATAAAGTTATACGTTTGGCTGTCCCGTAACCGTAATTGATATAATCCCGTAAGCCTTGCGATTGTAAAAGTGTACCGTAAACGTAACGCATTTCACATAAAGTTATACGTTTGGCTGTCCCGTAACCGTAATTGATATAATCCCGTAAACCTTGCGATTGTAAAAGTGTACCGTAAACGTAACGCATCGTCACCGCCACTAGAAATAGACTATTTCCCCTTCTAGAAGGCCGTCGACACGGATGTGACGTCATGGTGTACTTCTGCGGCCCTTGACCAATCCGCGATCGGAGGTCTTCCGAAGTCACTAGCGCCCGTGCGGCCCCCGCAGTCCAGCTTGAATACTCTTACCGAGCGGACCGCTGCTACGCGCGCGCGCTTCCCAACTAAATTCAGCTTCTAAATTCATAGGAAAGGCAGTATCACGGCTTACCTTCCGAGGAGAACGTACTGTACGGTGTCTGTAGTTCTCGTGTGATCGTGGAGTGCTGGAGTGCAATACAGGGCAGCAAAAGGTACTGGTACTTTCGTGACTGGAGTTATCGCAAACAAGAGGTTGCTAGACTTTCGCGTGCCAATAAGGACTTTCCTACACCGGGCGGCGGTCATATGCCAGGGTCGGGCCCGGTCACCGGGCGGCGGTCATATGCCGGGGTCGGGCCCGGTCACCGGGCGGCGGTCATATGCCGGGGTCGGGCCCGGTACCGCGGCAAGCGTCCGCGGCGGTGGACCACGCTCCCGCCGCCGGCTGGCGGGTAGGCTGTGCCGCCAGGCAGATCGGTCGCCGTCGTCACCCCGTCGCGTGGTGCGTGGTCGCCGTTTTCTCCCCGTCGCGTGGCGCATGGTCACGCGTCGGTCGGTGACCGTCGCAGTTTGATTTCGTCGGGTTGCGACAATTCCATCCAGCTGGTGGTTGACTCGCCGTCTCCTCTGCCGTGAGGATTGCTGCGTTTGCCATCGACCTGCTCGCGTGCCAAGCCGACTCACGTCGCACCGCGCGGATCGCAGTTCAAGTGTAAGCCTTCCTGCAGTACGCGAGACACGCTTAGACGTTCTAGAAATTCGGAAACCACAAAGAAAGACGTTTGTTTGTCAAACGTGTCGTATGACGTAAGCGTATGTGTCGTAAAGTGTCGTTAACGTAGCGTGTCGTGCCAGTGACACATGATGTACTGAGGATGACAGCCCTTGCGACGTTATTCACTTAGTAAAACTGGGTTCGATTTGCCGTCTCGGTGCACGGTAGAGTGAAAATGTGATGTTGATGTCGGTGCCTGAATTATATCGGTTTCCAGTCGTTGATGCTCTACATCACACAGGTACGGCAGGCACACCGACCCAAACACGGCCGCGAGGAGACGCTGCGTCGTGCACAGATGGTGTGTCGTCGTGCATAGATGGTGTGTCGTCGTGCATAGATGGTGTGTCGTGGTGGCCGGCGCTGACACCGCACGCTCGACGTGTTGCAGACAGTCAGTTGCGTGTCGTCTACGAGCGGCTGCCGACGCAGGTGGTCGGCGCCGCCGGCTGGCCGTACTTCTGCGGCGTGACGGCCGGCGTGACGGCCGGCGTGACGGCCGGCGTGACGGACGGCGTGACGGACGGCTCCAGCCTCAGCTGGTCGGCGTGCTCGTCACGCTTGCCGGCGGTCTGCATGTCGAGCGGCGAGACGGCCGCCGAGACGCGTCCGGCCGGCTACCGGCCGGCGCTGGTCGGCCGACCGCGCGCGGACCAACCGACATACCAGCTGCGACCGGCCGCCAACGGCCACGTGGGGCTGAACACCCCGACCGCCGGCCTGTCAATCCAGTGCGGCCCCGGCGACAGCGTCGTCAAGGACCGCTTCGTGGTCGGCACGGGCGAGTACCGGTCGGCGGTGTGGCGCGGCAACTTCACCATCGTGCAGCAGCTGGTGCCGCGGCTGGAGGTGAACGGGACGCTGGACGTGGGCACGTTCTGGTGCCAGCGGTACGTGCGGGGCGCCGTCGAGCCGGTGACCAGCGGTCGGCTGCACGTGACCTCGTCGCCCCGCCTGCGGATGCTGACGGCGGCTCGCAGTCGCGTCGTCGCACTGTTCGCCTCGATCCTGCCGCTCGCCGCGCCGCCCGTTGACAGCCAGGCAGACCTCCGCTTGGAGGAAGAGCTGAGGAATGCCATTCAAGCGGCGGCCGCCAGAGCTGCCCCGGACTCCGACCTGCCCAGCGCCCAGGTCATTGGTCTGAGCTATCTGGCTGTGTACGATTTTTACGACATCCAGAATGTTCCCTCCAAAGTACAGGAAGAGGAATCGACACTCACTCCTTCCACCATCGACAACTACGTCACTCTCCTCATTGACTTCGATGAATCGGTGAGTATAATTTTCCCTGATGTCGAGCAAATTCTCATGCTTGGATTTGGGCCATTATCCGTGCTGGTGGATAGGGGGCATATCCATGCGTTTCATTTGGACCTTGGATTTGGACCAATTACATGCTGGGGGCGTCAGGCGTCATAAGCGGACATAATACCGGTGGCACCGCTCTGGTGGTGGGTTTGTGAAGGAACACCACCAGACTGGGCTTTCTCTGATTAATGCTATATTCTGGTTTCTAGACGAGGTGCAAGTAATTTTAAATCGTCCAATTTGAATAACATTGAAACAAGCTCTCTTGTGATGTGTAGTTCGTTTTATTATAAAATCATGTCACCCTGTCACTTTGCCCTTAAAGTGAAATGGGAGCAATTGGCAACTCAACATCTTGTGATAAAAACGTATCATACATCTTCTGTGCGACGTCCTGACAATTTCTAATGTTCTTAACTAAACGAAAATCGAACGTGCTACATTTTTTTATAATCTTGAATAACTTCCATGACGGTTTAACCCTGTCACTTCTGCGCTCAATTCCATAATTTGTGTCTTAAATTATCACAGCTTATCACTTTAAATTGTATATCAGCTGTTCTACATTACCGAATTAATTTCCAATGGTCTTATCCTTCAACAATGCTAAGCAACATCGGCTCTGCCACGCCAAAATGTTGTAGGAGAAATTCACGGTTGTAGATGCATTATTTCCCTTCAACGCCCATAAGCGTAATGTTCTTAAACACTTTCGTGAAAACCTGTCGGCCCCAACTCTAATGGTGGCGGAACTCATGCCAGGCACATCGCCTATCGTTTCAAATATGAAAATCTGCCTGTGACTTTGGCGTTGGGGCCCATTAACATTCAGGGAATAGGAATCCCGCACCACGACATATTATGATTGGCGGGCGGTCGGGGACGGAGCCGGGGGCCGACGGCGGCCGGCAGTCTATGGTTGAAAATAGTTACAGAAAGAAATACGGAAAGTAAGAAAGTAAGAAACAATATGCGCAATTTGTCACTGCAAGTGGCAATAAAATTGACGTCTGAAGGCAAGCTAACTTCTCATAAATTGTCTCATACATTGTAACTATATTCTTCGCGAACACACTAGTGAGCATCCGGGCGCGCTTGTCGCGGGCGCATGTTTCAGAATTCCTGAATGGCATCAGGAACCTACCTGTTTTCTTTCTTTACTGGATATCCCCCGATGTCCACATTAACATTGCGTTTGACGCCTAACGGATAGGGGACATTGCCATGCGTTGGATTTGGACCAGTATCCGTACTAGGGGATGGGGAACATGCCCACGTGGTGTTCGAAGTTGCTCATCTGATGTGCATCGGGTGGTGCGTGAATACAGAATGCCTCCGTGGACCCACTATTCGACATCTGGATATGCTTCAATGCAAATCAGTCAGAGTACTCGGGAGCATAGAGGTTGTAATTCCACCACTTAGGTTCTCGTTTGTGCAAGCGAACACTCATTTGCGTCCAGTTTATTTCTTTGTTTCTGACGATTTGCATAACATTTTTACGTGCATAACGACTATTATGTTACGTACAAAGTGTAGTCAGTAGTCGTCCAGCTGTAGTCAGTACTCACCTGGTGTTGGTAGAGGTCGCTGCTTCAGTTCCGGTGACCGGTGGCTGTTCCGTTTCAGACATCTTATCCGGGCTGGGCTGCACTTCGGCGTGTTTTCGAGTGCCCGGACTACGGTGCCGACGGTCTGCCATGGGCTCGGAGCGGGCGCGGCCAGTGTTGGCCGGACGGCGGCGCGGCCGTGATCGAGCGCCGCTGCGCGCCCAGCTTTGAGCGCGGCGCCGACTGGGGCCGCTTCTGCGCCGACGGTCGCTGTCCGGCGGAGCCGCCGGCGCCGCTGTGCGAGCGCGGCGCGTGTCGCACGCCGTTACTGCTGCGACAACGCGACGCCGCCGGCGCCGAGCGCGGCCGGCTCTGCCTGCTGCGGCTGGACGACGTGGCGCACGACCGGCACCCGGCCGCCTGTCGCGCGCGGAACGCCAGCGCGTGGTGGCCGCCGGCCGGCGCGGCGGCGCCGCTGGCCACCGTGCTGGCCGGCCGGCGCGCGTGGCTGGCCGGCCGGCGACTGTGGCGCCACGGCCCGCTGTGGCCGCCGCCGCAGTCTCGCCCGGCGGGCCGGCCGGCGGCGCTCGACGGCGCGCTCAGCTGCGCCGTGCTGGCGGCCGACGGCGTGCGCAGCGCGCCGTGCGCCAACCGCCACGCCGGCATCTGCGTCGTCGACACCGCGCGCGCAGACGGTGTCGGCGCGGCCGAAGCGGTGCAGCTGCGCCTCTTCTACGGCTCCGAGGGGCTCGATGGGCCCGTCATCTACCTGAACGTGACCGGTGCGCACAACCTCGCTCGAGAGCGCACTTCAGACGACGAGTACGAGCATGAGTACGAGGGTGAGGGCGATGGCGAGGAGGCCATGCTCGACGTAGTGGAATGCTTTGTGTCGACCAGTCAAAACACCCATGTCGGATTCCGGGTGAGAAGCTTTCCTGTTGCCCACGAACCTAACACCGAGACGTCCGGTGTCCTTTTTTTCCGAGTTCCACCACGGGTTGACTTTGGCTACTTGGTCTGCGGCATTCGTTCGGCCGATTCACAACATCACACCACGTCCAATGCGCTGATGCTCAAGCAACTATTCAGAAGGTACGGATCGCCGCTGCAGGAGTACTTGGTGGCGGTGGCATCGCCGGAAAACAGGACGAGCGAGTGTGAAGCCACGTTCTGCATGGGCATGTGCTCGTGCTTCAACCAGACGCTGG
This sequence comes from Ashinkailepas kermadecensis, assembly GCA_034440615.1. Classification (NCBI taxonomy): domain Eukaryota; kingdom Metazoa; phylum Arthropoda; class Thecostraca; family Neolepadidae; genus Ashinkailepas; species Ashinkailepas kermadecensis. The sequence goes on from JAOTOM010003436.1 coordinate 83,388, forward strand.
AACGCGAGAGCCTCAGCGATGGCGTCACCGGATCGCGGTACACGCTCTCGCTGCACCCGCTGCGGGTGACCGAGGCCGCTGACGGACGGGGCCGCGTCGAACACTACCTGGCCGTCGTGGACGCCACGCCGCCAGCTCGGCGGCGGCGGCGGCGGCGGCAGGCTCTGCCGGCGCCGCCGCAGAGCGTGGACGCGGTGCGTGTGCTGCGCGCGCGGCTGGGCGCGCGGTTGACGTCGGTGCTGCCGGCGCGCTGCTGTCCGCCGCAGCGCACCGACTCGCCGCGGCTGCACTGGCCCGAGGCGTGCTCCGGCCAGGCGACCACCTCGGCCGAGCTGTGCGTGGACGGCGCCGGCCGGCCGGCACTGCGGCGCTGCCTGGGCGGCCCGCTGGACGGCGCACACTGGGGCGGTGTGCAGCTGGCGGGCGGCGCGTGCGCCGACGTGTCCGACGAGACCGTGCGTCTGCACCAGCTGGCGCAGGCTGTCGTCACGACGCGCAACGTCGCCGCGACTACGGCGCGCCTGGCGCAGATGACGAGCGTGCCGCGCCGCCTGGTGGCGCTGGACGTGCTGTCGGCCGCCCAGGTGCTGGAGAACGTGCAGTTGGCTGTGGAGCGGGCGCGACCGGCGCCGGAAGACGCAGCCGCCGTGCGGCGCCTTTCGGTCGCGGCCGTCTCCAGTCTGATGGACGTCGACCGAACGGCCGTGGCGGCGGCGAGCGGCCTGCTGGCCGGCCCTCGGGCGGTGCGCGCGCTCGAGCGCATCGTGCTCGAGCTGGCCGACGTCGGCGCCGCCGACGTCACCGGCGACAACGTGGCCGTCCGGTCGGGCGCCGGCAGCGGAATCGCGTCGGCATCCGATCGCTTCGACGACGAGTCCGTCAGCGTGGTGGTCGAGGGCACGCCGCTGGCGGCCGTCGTCGGCCTCGAGGCGAGCCTCGTGCTGGCCGACGGCCGGCCTGTTCGAGGCGCCACGTACCTGGCGTTCCGCACGGGCCGGCTGCTGTACAGCGCCGGTCAGCAGGTCACCAGCCAAGTGGTGAGTATTCTTCTGCCATCGTACCGCCAAGAGGAAATCCTCAGCAGGTCGGTGCTGGTGGCGTTCCGCAGTCTCCGCGCGTCCGCGCACGCACCGGTCTGTGCGTTCTGGGACTTTGAAGGCGCCCGCTGGTCCTCCACCGGATGCTGGCTGCAGGATGTGCACAACGGCAGCGACATCTGCGCGTGCAACCACCTCACCAACTTCGCTCGGATCTTCAACTTCGAGACGGACGTGTACTTGAACGCCTCGCACCACCGCATTCTGGACGTGATCACGTACGTCGGCTGCGCACTGTCGCTGCTGGGCCTGCTGCTCACCGTTGCCACCTTCGTCCTGTTCAAAAAATGGCGTCGCTCCCGCGGCAACCAGATCGTGTTGCACCTCAGCGCGGCGCAGCTGGGCGTGTACCTGAGCTTTCTGTTCGGTCTGGCCGTCACCGACCACCAGGTCGCCTGCATTTCGCTGTCGGCGTTGCTGCACTACTTTCTGCTGGCCGCCTTCGCCTGGATGACCGTCGAGGCGGTGTTCCAGTACCTGAGCTTTGTGCGCGTGTTCGACACCTACATCCCCGGCTTCATGCGCAAGGCGAGCGCGTGCGCCTGGGGCGGTGCGTTGGTGCCGGTCGTGGCCGTGCTCTCCGCCGGCCCCGACCGCTACCGCGGCCAGCCGGACCTCTGCTGGATGAACTTCGAGAGCTTCTACTGGGCGTTCGCGCTGCCCGTGCTGCTGGCGATCGCCTTCAACGTGGTCACGTTCGGCGTGATCGTGTACGCGCTCAGCTGCGGCCGCCAGAAGGGGCTCCGCACCAACCAGTCCGAGTGGCGGCTGGCGCTCATACGACTCCGCATGGCCGTCGTCATCCTGGTGCTGCTCGGCCTGCCCTGGCTGTTCGGCTTCCTGGCCATCAGAGACGCCCGCCTCGTGTTCGCCGTGCTCTTCTGCGTCTGCAGCGCCCTCCAGGGTGAGACAAATTTCAGATGATATATATATAAATATATGTATATATTATATATGTATATATATATATATATATGTGTATGTGTGTGTGTTTGTGTGTGCGTGTATGTGTTTGTGTGACTGGGTTGCGTGCTGTTGATGAGTGAAGAAGGATCTAAGGAACACTACGTTAAACTAAAGTCGTACGTGCTTCACTAAAATTACCCTCTAGACGGGTGCAATCCTTCCATGGAGGTAGGAGCATGTTCCCTCAGTGTCTCCCCTGTATCTCCTCTATCCGCAGCGGGTGGGTTGCTGAACGTGATCATAGATCGTATGTCCACAAGCCATTGATAGCAGTGCGATTTCAATCATCTGAATTGCGTGCAACTTTTATGATGACTGGAAATTGTTGGAACAAAGGAATGAATTCAGCTCAAGCTGCCTATGCATGTGTTGACATCGAGGGTGCCTCTAAGAATAAGTATGACAATGTGGTTGCTAATTAATGCCATCCCACACTTGTCAGGTAATTAAAAATAAAAACAATACTTACCACCAGCATCAGTTAATCCCACCATTTTATGGGTTACAGTTCTGGTTGGGAAACATAAGGACGTTTGATTACCGTGTTATCTTTTCATTTCCGGGACAAAAATTCATCTCCGGGACGGGGAGCCAATCATTTATATAATCCGCATCTGCGGATCTTCACCAAACTGTGTCAGATCTGCTCTGTTATCCCAACCACACGAATATCCGCTTTGTTATCTCTACCACGCAGATATCCGCTCTGTTATCCCCAACACACGGATATCCGCACTGTTATTCCCACCACACGGATATCCCCTCTGTTATCCCCACCACTCGGATATCGGCTCTGTTATCCTCACCACACGGATATCCGCTGTTATCCCCACCACACGAATATTCGCTCTGTTATCCCAACCACTCGGATATCCGCTCTGTTATCCCCACCACTCAGATATCCGCTCTGTTATCCCCACCACACGGATATTCACTCTGTTATCCCCACCACTCGGATATCCGCTCTGTTATCCCCACCACACGGATAACCGCTCTGTTATCTCTACCACACGGACATCCGTACGGATATCCAATCCGTGTCATGCTCTTGTGGTGCCTTAGGGGAAACCCTCGTGTAGGCAGGTTTGAATTGTCAATGTCATGACCTGCAAGGTCAAGGTAGGTAACACCCAAAGTTTGTGATTGTTCGATGCGGCTCGTTCATTCATTGTTCCTCATGCGAATTATGTTGGAGATTGAACTGGTTCGTGGATGAACGCCCCTTGTAGAGAAGGACATTCTACATATTTTGGCCTATCTATATTGACAATTTACAAGCACTCTACGTGTCCATGGTCTCCTTAGATCAAGTTAGGTTGCCGTGGAATATGTGCACGTAAAGTCATAAAGCCATACTGTTCAAACTTAATGCGAACCACAGGGGCCCATCCAGGTTAATCCTGTAAAGCGAAGCTACTATAAGCGAAGACAAAAGGGCACTCCACATCCCAACCAATACTAAATATCCTAAATTGTAACGAAGTTATCTACCAACATTCAACCTTATGCTCATATTAAGACAAATAAATAGATCCAGAATCATACTATTCATATATATTTAGGCCACGGGCCTTCCACAACAGTGAACATTTTTCTACAAAAGCCACAAAAACACACGCCAAGCTGCCAAACTGCTAAGTCCATGCTGCTCTAGTTGGTGAATTAGATTCTTGTGTGGAACTGCATATTAAACTTTGCTGAAGTCTAAGTATGCAACATCTATCCTATCCTGCTTCAATTGTCAACTTCTTTAGCCACATACATTATGAACTACAGTAGGTTAGTCTCATCGAGTCTAGTCTACGTCTTCGGTCGAGATTTAGGTGCAAACAGGACTACCCTAACAAAATCTGCATTGCCTTGATCCATTCAGCCATGGAATGCAATGTTTTTATCTTCCAGCATCTGTCCCCCTCGCACACCAAATCCCTTGGACGTATACAACATTGCATATCACACCTCGTCACGGGAGCACATTGCACCGCAGTCCCCGAGCGGAGACCAACCTCCCTATCAGCCAACACCGCAGTCCCCGAGCCGAGACCAACCTCCCTATCAGCCAACACCGCAGTCCCCAAGCGGAGACCAACCTCCCTATCAGCCAACACCGCAGTCCCCGAGCCGAGACCAACCTCCCAGTCAGCCAACACCGCAGTCCCCGAGCCGAGACCAACCTCCCTGTCAGCCAACACCGCAGTCCCCGAGCCGAGACCAACCTCCCTATCAGCCAACACCGCAGTCCCCGAGCCGAGAAGAACCTCCCTATCTGCCAACACCGCAGTCCCCGAGCCGAGACCTACCTCCCTGTCAGCCAACACCGCAGTCCCCAAGCGGAGACCAACCTCCCTATCAGCCAACACCGCAGTCCCCGAGCCGAGACCAACCTCCCTGTCAGCCAACACCGCAGTCCCCGAGCCGAGACCTACCTCCCTGTCAGCCAACACCGCAGTCCCCGAGCCGAGACCAACCTCCCTATCAGCCAACACCGCCGTCCCCGAGCCGAGACCAACCTCCCTATCAGCCAACACCGCAGTCCCCGAGCCGAGACCAACCTCCCTATCAGCCAACACCGCAGTCCCCGAGCCGAGACCAACCTCCCTATCAGCCAACACCGCAGTCCCCGAGCCGAGACCTACCTCCCTGTCAGCCAACACCGCAGTCCCCAAGCGGAGACCAACCTCCCTATCAGCCAACACCGCAGTCCCCGAGCCGAGACCAACCTCCCTGTCAGCCAACACCGCAGTCCCCGAGCCGAGACCTACCTCCCTGTCAGCCAACACCGCAGTCCCCAAGCGGAGACCAACCTCCCTATCAGCCAACACCGCAGTCCCCGAGCCGAGACCAACCTCCCTATCAGCCAACACCGCAGTCCCCGAGCCGAGACCAACCTCCCTATCAGCCAACACCGCAGTCCCCGAGCCGGGACCAACCTCCCTGTCAGCCAACACCGCAGTCCCCGAGCCGAGACCAACCTCCCTATCAGCCAACACCGCAGTCCCCGAACCGAGACCAACCTCCCTGTCAGCCAACACCGCAGTCCCCGAGCCGGGACCTACCTCCCTGTCAGCCAACACCGCAGTCCCCGAGCCGAGACCAACCTCCCTATCAGCCAACACCGCAGTCCCCAAGCGGAGACCAACCTCCCTGTCAGCCAACACCGCAGAACACAACAAGCCGCTACACATCACTTTAGGACTACAACATAGCACAATCTTACCAACAAACCTCGCCTTGTCTAACCTCCTCGTTCGGCGCAAGCATAACATAAATAAATATAACATTGGTCCCCACTGAAATCAAGTTCTTACGCTCGCATTCAATTTTCCGGATGGAACACCTGATAAAATTATCCCATGCTCTCATTCTGGTACTTGGAACACCCCAAGCTCGAGTGTCAATTTCGATGACACAAAAGCCTATTTTCCCTCAACGAATCTCAACTCAAGTATTACTAATATGAACAGACCCGTCTACAACACACATACCTATACGCTCAAGGCTCCCGTGCCTAAAATGGCGCGTGAACCGCCTGGTGCGGTGGCCCAAACACTGGCCTCTACGCCCTCTACGCCCTCTACGCCACTGTCTTTGCTTGTCATCCGGCGTCTCTCATCTTGTCTATCTTGCTTGCTGATACCGGATGTCGCTTAAGGCGGTTTAACGTAGCTTATCCTCGATGAAGATTATCTCTAGCAGATGGCACTATGCCAGTGCTAAATACAAAGTATAATCACGACCACATGACAATAGTCAGGAACTCCCCACTCTCGTGCAATCACTGTGCCCGTCCCTGGGAGAGAAGTTCTCATGGTTTGACCTGGCCGACAGGATTCGCTATCTTCCTGCTGATGGTGGTCGGCAATAGGAGCGCGCGTGACCTATGGCGCACCCTGATGGCGGGGAAGTGCTGTGCTGGTGACGACGCGGCTTCTTCGACGGGCACAACGTCAGCGGCCAAGGGCCCTGCTGCGGCGGCTCACCAGCGGCGTCGTGGAGTGCATGCGCATGCGCAAACCTCGAGCGATACCGAACTGTAGTCATGCTTGATAAGTTATAGTGAATTTTGCAGGACCCACCACACCCACCAAACATGGACACCACACAGGACACACCGACGGGTGACTTTCTCTTCTGCCGCCGGGATGACGGGGAGTCCATGGGCTCCCTTGATCCCTGGACGGTGGAGGACGAAATCACCCGTCACACACGGCAGCCCCTCCACGCAAAACAAGTCCGCTCCGGGGCCCTGCTCATCCAATCACACAACACACACGGCGCGGACACACTGACAAACATTACACACATAACTGGCATACCCGTCACCATAACACTAGCCGCACACCTCAACACATCTCAGGGTATAATACACGCTCGGGAAGTGTCCTGGATGACGGAGGAAGAACTGACCATCAGGTTCAGAAGCCAGGGCATATCCTCCGTCTACAGACCACCCACCCCGGCACACAAACATGACTCATACACCCTCATACTCACCTTTACCACACGACAACCACCCACGCACGTCAAAGCCGGCTACATTACCTATCACGTCACGGCACGCGCACCCCTTCCTCGACGCTGCCAGTTCTGCCAGCGGTACGGGCACTCGAAGGGGAGGGGGGTGCCACGACATAGAACCCACCTGCGCAAACTGCGCAGAACAACATGACAGCAACACATGCACCAGCAACACACAACGCTGCGTCGGCTGTGGCGGAGGCCACACCTCCCGGGACAGGGCCTGCCCTCGGTGGATAAGGGAGAAAAAAATTATCCGCCTTGTCTACCTCGAGGGCTGGGCCCTGCCGCGGGCAAGGTCGTGGGTCAACGGCCCGCAGTCGACGCAGAACATCCAACAACACTACACGGACATCCAATCCACACAAACACAGACATCTCACACCCCACCACCCTCCAAAGAAACACAAACCGACCCAGCCATCATTATCCGACCCCATACCAAGGCAACCAAACAACACAAACCCAGACACTATTCACCCACACACCCAACACAAGCACCACCACCAGTACCAGAACGTGAAACGCACAATACATCACCACTACCAGGCATATCCCATCACGCACTAACACCCTACGCAGTCCGTAAAAAACCTACGGTTCGAACTCGAGACAAACACCGACTCAGAATACGACAGCTCAGACAACATCGCAGTCATCACCCACGCACCCGCCACAAGAGCATACAACAAAACAAACACCACATCTACCAAGCACAATACCACATACTCGCGCCAAATCTTCCAAACACTGAACGTCCCAAACACATCCTATCACCTTGACCCGCCCAAGTCTACCCATGAAGTGCAAAAAAGAAAAAAAAACACAAAAACAAAACAAAACAAAGAAATAACAAAAGAACAAAAGAAAAAAAAAACTAAAAGGCCCAAACCAGGAGAAAAAGAAAAAGGAAAAAAAGACAAGATAGTACAGACACTACAAGAAGGCCGAAAACATACGCATGTGCATGTATCAATATATGTATATCTTCTTGCATTGTTCAAACCAACGGCGATAACCCCTGCTACCCCTCTACACCCATAAACGGCACCGTCCGGACCGATTCTGCCAGCTCATCTATAAAACAACTAAACAGCCGATATCACCTCAAGGTGGCAGGCTGGTCAAACTCAAGCACATACATACATACATTGCAGGCTCGCAAAATTCACTCACTCACTCACTCAAACAGCTCCACAGTACTCAACCTGGGAGAAAGATGGCCATTTCGCTTTGCGAACATTCCAGTTGGACATACAAAAACGGTCTCTAGGCTGGGCTGAGCGTTCGAGGGTGACGTGGATGGGAAAGTGATCACTAAAAAGGGGGTCGGGTTGAACGTGCCAGGAGAAGAGGGGTGAGATGGAAACTGAGGCTAGAGAGAGGTCAATGGCTGACGGGCGGAACGGGGCGATGTCTGTGTTGTGTGTGGGTGTTTGGTCGTTTAAAAAGACCATGTTGTGGGTGTTGAGGAGTGTTTCAATGTGGCGTCCGCGCTGGGATGTGTTGTGCCAACCCCATGCCTGGTGGTGGGCGTTGAGATCACCCAGCACCAGACAGGGGTGTGGGAGAAGACCGAAGAGATTGGACACAGAAGCTAGAGTTAGTGTATACGTAGGAGGAAGATAGAGGGAGTGTTCTACAGTAAGTTCTAGTTGTGGAATTTGAACGGATACTGCAATAAAATTTAGGTCATTGGGGATGGAGATAGGGCGATGGAGAAGGGTGTGGCCGCTGTGGGTCGGCCACAGTGGGGTCAACCTGGGGCTGCACCACCCGGCTGGGGGAGAGGATGGAGGGCTGCGCTGTGCAGCGAGCCGTCTCGCCTGCTTCCCCTTGGCATACAGCCAGGCGGGGCACTGAGGGAACGACGCGGGGTGTGGGCCGTCGCATGCCGCACACCGTAGCTCATCGGAGCTGCACGCCTCGGTCGGATGGTTCTCGGCGCAGCGGCCGCACACTGGCGCCTTCGCGCGGCACGCCCGGCTCAAGTGTCCGTAGCGTTGGCACAGCGCACAGCGCGAGGGGGGCGGGATCCACGGGCGGAGTGCTACTCTTAAGTAGCCCGCCATGACGTGGGTGGGAGGGGTGAGTGAGCGGAACCCCAGTTTCAGCACTGGACCCGGTCTGGCCCGGCGGCCCAGACGCGTTACCTCGCACGCCCCCTTCGGCCCGAGCTCCGCGAGGAGCTCCTCTTCAGAGAGCTCCGCGAGCTCGGGCGCATACGCCGTCGATAACGAAATGTTGAGCCGATCGGCCATCTCGGCTTCCGTCGCATACCCCAGGAAGCTCCCCTGGTTCAGTAGGACGCGGGCCTGGGCCGCCTCCCGCACGCGGACCAGGAGGGAGCCGGAGCGGAGGACCTTGGAGGAGATCACGCCACCGGTCCAGCCGTCCAGCTCCCTCGCGATCGCGAACGGGGAGGTTCGCGTCCAGGAGCCCTCCGTTTTCGTCAGAAGGACAAACGATTCACCCTCCGGGGGGTCGCGGGGAGGGGGCAGGCGGGCTCCAGGCCGGGGGCGGCGTCCTCCGTCCTCCGAGGGGGGGGGGGGCGGGGTGTCCCCGGGCATACCGGGGCAAGGCGGGTGCACTTACACCAGAGGGGAGTGGGTGCAGTGTTCGTGTGGATAAGGGCACACTGAAGGGGTGCAGGTAAGAAAGGCACCTTGAGGGGATGCTGCAAGGAGAGATGTGAAGAGCTGGCGTGTGAAAGGGGAAGAAAGACACAGTTTTTGGAAGGATGGGAAAATCGGTCAGAGGTGGGGGCAATCACGCTCAGAGAACGCTAGCCCGATCCATTGAAACAGAAAGTTACCTATGACCGATTATAACCTATGGGGAGGGATGGGAAACAAACAGTCGAGGCTGGCCGCCGGTACAACTCGGTTTCCCGACGGTGCCCGAGAGCACCGCTAGGCCGAGGAGGAGTGGGAGGGGAGCTGCGACGGCTAGTACGACGAGAACCGACTAGCGGCGTCGGCCGGCTAATCCGGCTGACAACCGACTAGTGGCCGAGGGGGCGCAGCTTCCCGTAGATGTCCTGGAAAGGACACCTACGAGACAGCTGGAAAGGGCGGGTGGGGACTTGAAACGGCGGACAGCTTCTTTGGCTCAATCTCCGGTTGTGATAACCAGGTCTTGTCAAGCCTTGACCACACGACGACCTGTGGGCCGACTACTACACTACCTACACTTTTACCTACTAAAACGATCATTTCAAGGCAAAATTGGTTCCCACACCTCAAACACTAAATTCCCCACAACCCGCTTGATGCAAGGCTCAGTTCTCAGCCCCCTACTCTTTATCATCAGCCTCAACTCAGTCATTCCCGACAACCTCCCAGTCAAAATTGCACTCTATGCAGATGACATCGTACTCTGGACATCACAAGAATCACCGGCCCACTCACTAACACTTCTACAAAACGCACTAACAGATCTCCACGATAAGCTAACATTACTAAGCCTACACATTGCACCACACAAATCCAAATGCATGATCTTTGGCTATAAGCGACACACATATTTACACCCACTGAAACTAGACAACACTCCCATACCATTTGTTACCACAGCAAAATTCCTAGGCATCACTTTAGATCCACGACTCACCTTCAAACCACACATTCTAAACATTCAAAAACGCGCAACCAAAAGGATAAACATCTTACGAGCACTATCCGGCACAGATTGGGGATCCGACCGAAATTCACTACTGACCTTATACAAATCTATCATTCGACCAATCATGGAATACGGATCCACACTTTTCGAAATCGCAGCTAAAACAAACCTCAAACTTCAATACCCATACCAATCTCACTTCAATACCAATACCTAAAGATAGATATAGGAGCATACACAACCCCACCGTCCCTCACTCTTCACATATACAACCACATACCAGAACTACAACACAGACGCACAGACGCATTACTCAGATACCACTACAAAACGCAACTCATTAGACAACACCCATGCACTCAGGCACTAAAAATCCGCTCCAAACGCAGGCACCAACTCATGAAAAAAGCATCATTCAAAACTACAATAGGATGCCGCATTCAACAGCACGCAAGAAGTTTACACATCGCACTCCCCACCTCAAAACCACTCCCACCACCTAAAGCATGGTGGAAACACCAAACCCCCAGAACACACTTCCTAATAGACAAACCAAAACGTACATACACAGATGCAGAAATACAACAACTCTTCCTCCAATTCATATCACAATACGCAAATTACAACATCATCTATAGCGACGGCTCCAAATCACACACACAACAGACGGGCTCAGAGGCGGTGCTATATGCCAGACAAGCACCTGTCATCCTACGTGGCCGTCTGCTGCACACAGCATCCACATACACATCAGAACTATTTGCAATATATTCGGCCTATTGTACAATTTACAACACAAACATCGAACACAACATCATAGCCACAGACGCAAAATCAGCAATGCAAAGCATAACACCCTACACCACTTCCAAACACCCCCTCATCCCTAAAATACTGCACATACATAACAAACTAAACAATCGACAACAACCACTTCTCCTTTGGATACCAAACCACACAAACATACAAGGCAACGAAAATGCAGACACCGAAGCAAACATAGCCACAACACTACAACAAACCACAAACTGCCCACACTCATAATCCGACTACTACCTCACAATACACCAGGCAATCAACAAACACATTCAACAAACATGGGACAGAGCAAGAACACAACTCCACGATATACATCCAAAACACGAACATTGGCACACCATCAATCAGAACACCATACTCAAAGAAAGGATACTGACAAGACTTCGCATCGGAAACACAGCACTCACACACTCCTACCTCATTCTAAACCAACCACGACCTCAATGCACAACATGTCGCCGAACACTTACAATCAAATACATTCTCATATACTGCACCAAGTACAACAACCAAAGACAACACATCACAAACTACTGCAACACAAACAACCTCCCACTAAAACTGACCACGCTTCCCAACGATAAACACCCAACATTACACGAACATATCTTCCACTTCCTTTCATCAACACGCATATTGGAACAACTGTGAAGGTGAAAAAATGGAACAAAAAGAGACATGGAAAAAACAAACAAACCAACGACGAAAAAAAAAAAAGAGGAGAAAAAAGAAGATATATGTGTACGCATACATACATATATAGGGGAAAAAATTCATGATCCCCTAAGTGTCGATATGTTTTCTTGACATGTTCACTCCAAACGCCGATGACCCAACCCCAACCTCTCCTATGCACCCCATACCCCAAGCAGCACCGTCCGGACTGGCTTCTCTTCTCGTCATTCTTCACTACTGCGCCTTCTTCAGCATCTGAACAACCTACAGCCGCAACTTCAAAACAGCCCATCACACCCCTACCCAACTCTACTCTGTTATTTTAAAACTACCTAACTTCGGCACCATACATCAAGTCAACCTTACCTATCCTATTCCTTCTACACCCGACTACGTCATTCCATGAACCATAACCCACTACCACATTCATCTACACTCTACCGGAAACGGCCGACATCACCACACGGTGGCAGGCTGGCCAAACTCACAAACACACATTTTTTAAAAAGCTGCCAAGGAGCAATGTCATCGCGTTCTGTTGCAATTGGATGTGCGCCGTAGGAGTGTGTCCCTGACATCAATGGTCAGTGGCATCGGATCGCTCTACAACAGAGAAATCGAAGCCAGAGCTAGAGCAGTTCACAGACGACTAAAAGTGTGCATACATCCAGAAAGTGTTTGGTTTTATTTGGCCACCTTTGCCTTTGCCAAGAACCGAATAGGTATGCTTCGTTCCTCGCCCGATATTATGTCCCGGTTATCTTTATATGTGCACTATTTTCTCCGTTCCCTTTATCCGATAGTCATAAAATGGCCAGGACCCAGTTTCATGAAAATCTAAGACATTTCAAAACCAAGAAATGCAAAACTAAGAATCTTTTAAAAGCGATCTCATGAAATTCAAGATGCTTAGTTTCAAAAGTCTTACTTTTTCGATTGTTCGTAGATTTTGTCTAGAGGTGTTTTCTTAACACGCGCACTGGAGGCGGGGCGAAATCGGCCCACCCCTCCGGTTTTTCGCAAATAACTGCAGATTTTACCGGTTGATATACGCGATTTTCGGTGTACCTGCTTAGAAATGAACCGCGCGTCGTTTAAAGCAAGAAAAATGGAAATCGGCCGAAACTTTTTCAAGTTAGGGGCCGCTAAAGTCAAAAAATGTTATAGCGCCAGACCACAAAAATCGGCGCTGATGCGCTTCCAGTATACCGACAAAAGGGAAGTGTTCTAGGCAACACTAGCGACTTGTTTGATGCATATTGATATGCTTTATAGTTTCAAGGTCATGTTAGGTCGCCAAGGTCAAGTCAGGTCAAGTTCATGACAGGTTAATGGAACCAAACTTGATCAACTGGAATGTTGCCATAAATGCACTACTGGTTGTCATTTGTACTGTTTGTCATTGCCTTTCCATACTTTATTCATTTACTTCACTCCCTTCTTCACGAAGCCGATTGCTCCGAGCTGCCCGACGGAGCAGTCGGGTGGGCGGCCGGTTCCGGTAACTGGAACAGGTAACTGACCTGATAAAGTGGTGCTATATAGGTGACCTGAGGTAAAATGTTGGGTCTAGCATCTGCATTGCATCATTAGTAATGTCCAAAACATCATTCATGCCCATTTTTGAGCATTTAAACAAAATCACAGCGATCCATAACGATGACAAGCCAAGCCACGCAAAACCGGAAAATTTTGTCAATCTGACCTCATTTGACCTTGAAGATATTGACCTAAGGTCACTAAAATTGCACAGGATAGAGTTCACTACCGTGCCCATCCACCCTGCGAATTTCGTTCCTCCAGCTTTACTAGGAGCCGAGATCGTAGGGGGGGGTGGGCGGAATCCGCCCTCCCCCCCTCCAGTGCGAGTAATTCTCAGAAGCCCTCCAGGGCGGGTGTTAATGTGTCGGTAACTGAAATGTTGCGAGCAGGGGCGTCGATTTGTATCCTTTTGCGGGGGCCATGGCCCCCCCAATGCTGATCTTGGCCCCCCCAATGTTGATTTGGGCCCCCCCAATAACCCATGCTATTTTTATGCTGATAAAAAGCTAAAGGAAAAAAAAGAAGAAAAACACTGTGTTAGGTACATAGAAAACTTAGTTGATGTCAACCAGCACATTTTGTACTGAAAAAGAACAGATTTGGATTAGATAGTGGACTGAGTATCCAACTTTTGCTACACAATTCAAAATTATGTGCAAAAAAAAACAAAATAGCTAGATTTCCCTCCACTGTGCAAGGAAAACTTACGCCATAAAATGTTAAGATTCGCTGATGATGCATTTTAAACCAGATTGTTTTTTTTGTAATGTTAAGCCACAAAACAACAATTGGATTGTCATACTGATGTTTGTACACACCACCAATGGCAAAATCACACACATGTGAGCTTAAACAGGAAAAAATCCATTCTTAATTTCCAGTCATTGTCAAACTTGCATTGTCCAGTGAACAGCAGACAATCATCCTTGAGATTGTGGATATGCAAACTATAATTATCTTCAGCAGCCCACCTATCACACCATCAGCTTGATATTTACCTAGGTACCTACCTAAATGCCCAATAACAATGCATGCATTCAATATTGATATGGGGAAAACGAGAGCCATGTGTGGGCAAATCTGCCAGCTTATGATGCCATGACAGAGAAAACTCAGCAAGAAGCTGCATGGCCACTGCAATATAATTGGTATTCCTAAAAGAATAAAAAAAGAAAGCTATGGCTCACATGACTTTTAAACAAACCTTAGTCATCCACGACCAATACCAATCCACAAGACAAATAGCCTTGACAAGCCCAATGTCTCGTACGCCGCAAAAACACCATTATTAAACGCCGCAAAAATACCATTATTTAAAAGGTACACCAAAGTCGCATTCAAACCTTGATGACGTCACAGGTTTTTATTCGTATATTGCAGAAATTGGTAGCATCAGGCAGGTTTCAATTTAACTGCATGGGGGAGTGACTTTTTCAGGCGTACCGGACCACAGAGGTCATTTGCGCCACCTTTTTTTGAAGCGAGTACGTTACATGTCTGACTATAAAAGCGGGTGTTTGCGATCAAGGTGCAGGCATGTGGACGTTTACATAAAGGTAATTTTACGTTATAGTTTGTGTTATATTTTAGGCGCTGAAGGCGGGGCTAGGATGGGGACATCCACCTAATGTCTAGATGGCAGGGGCGTCGATTTGTATCCTTTTGTGGGGGCCATGGCCCCACCAGTGTTGATCTTGGCCCCCCCAATGTTGATTTGGCCCCCCAATAACATATGCTATTTTTATGCTCATAAAAAAGTTGAAGAAAAAAAGAAGAAAAACACCATGCTAGGCACATAGAAAATGTAGTTGATGTTAACCAGCACATTTTGTAATTAAAAAAACAGATTTGGGTTAGATAGTGGACTGACTCTCCACCTTTTGCTACAAAATTCAAAATGGTGTGCACAAAAACCAATTGTTATTGTCAAACTTGCATACAATCCAGTCCCGTGAACAACAATCAGTTATCATTGAGAGTGTGGATATACAAACTATAATTAACCTCAACAGCCCACTCATCACACTATCAGTTTGATATTTGCCTGGTACCTAGGCACCTAGGTACATGCTGCAGAAAGACTTAGAAGAGCTTGTGAAGTGGTCTAAAAATGGCAGATGAAATTAAATTTTGATAAGTGCAAAATCATGCATGTATGCAGGGGCGTCGATTTGTATCCTTTTGTGGGACCCCACCAATGTTGATCTTGCCGCCCCCCCCCCCCCAATGTTGATTTGGGCCCCCCCCCCCAATAACCTGTGCTATTTTATGCTGATAAGAAAGCTAAAGGGAAAATATGAAAAACACCATGCTAAGTAGAAACATTGATGTTAACCAGCACATTTTGTACTGAATAGAAACAGATTTGGATTAGATAGTGGACTGACTCTCCACCTTTTGCTGAAAAATTTAAAATTGTGTGCAAAAACAAACAAAACAGCTGGAATTCCCTCCACTGTGGAAGTACAGCTTACATCTTTCTGGGTTGGTTGGTTGGTTATTCGGGTTTAATGGCGCATTGACTGCGTTGGTCATACAGCGCCCATACAACTTTTCTTGTTCCCACCTTAAAGCACAATAATACCCAAAAGCTTCCGAAAAAAAAATTACAACCATGTTCACAAAAATATAATTTTGTATTCAAAATCAGCTTAGGTTAGGTTAGGCTCGGTTAGGTTTCTTTTTTAAGGTTGAGAATTTTCAGAAAATAAATTAAGTGAAATTTTAATTTAGTTTAATTTTTGTTCTCAAAAGATAGGTTAGGATAGGCTAGGTTAGGTTTTGTTGCATGAAAAAAAAATATGTTTATGCGATGTTACCAAACTCAAAGCCTTTTTGGCATTATTTTGCTCACAACCTGAAAAGTAAGCACAAAAAATAAGTGGGTCCAATCATCTTAGTCACCTTCATAAACATGGCATTCTGCATATTTTTCTTTGTTTTAAAGGAAAAGAAGAACACCTTAGACTGCAGGGTTACCAAATAATTTGCAATTTTTGGGGGAAACGTTTTTGGAATTTTTAAAAAAGTTTTCGAACTTGAAAAGCCTAAACTAACCTAACTTAACCGAACCTAACCCATTTGCTTGCTATATGGAGGCAAATGTGTGTAAAAACTTGTCTTGTTACCACCTTAAAGCACAATAATACCGATTTAGCTAGGTTAGGCTAGTTTAGTTGTTTACCTTGGAAAAATTGTTCAATCATTTTCAAAAAAAAAAAAAAATGGGAAGTTTTCCTTCAAAAGCAGTTGACATTAGGTTCGAGTAAGTTGGGTTCGGTTGTTCAATTTATAAAATTTTCAGAATATATATTGCTTAATTTTTGTTTCTATTTTTTCTCCAAAGCAGGGGCGTCGATTTGTATCGATAGACACTAGCGCGCATTAAATGTCACACATCGTGATGGGCGTTCCTCAGAACATCCAAAATCGTAACATGCAAATACAAAATTCCAGTTACAGAAATTCCAGCGCCTGAAGTCTAAATTTGAGGTTACAGTGACAAATGTGACGGAGGTAAGACATCTGTGGTGCAATTGCGCGCAGTGGCTCGGATCTATCGTCACCGTCACCGTCACTGTTACCCTCCTCCTCACTCCACACACCAACAAACACACACCGGCTTAAATAAAAATACTTCCGGAGGCCAATCTCATGTGACGTCGTACTGATTCGTTTTTTGTACTTCGCACATTCTGATGTATCGCACCTTCTGATGTATCTGCGGATTGGTGTGATTTTAGATAGTGAATAAATAGCTTGCTGATATTTAATTCCCAAAGGAACAGTAGTTGAAGAAGTTGGCAGGTAAGCTTGAAAAAGTCCAGTCCATGCTTTTTTCTGATTTGTGCTCAGGGTTTCCATGTTAATATCACATAACTACCACGTTTGTCTTCAAGAAGAGCTGTTTTTAGTTTACTTTTATTAAAATTTTCATTCCACTGCTCTTAGTGCCCTTTCTGCCCAGGATTGGGGCACCTAGTGTTGCATTTCCGTCCAGGGGTTGGCACACCTTTTGGTAAATTTACAGCTTAAGGTAATTTCTGATTAATTTTTTCCCATGCAATGTTTAGGAATGTGATAAACACGATTTTGGTAAATTTGTGTTTTAAGGTGTTTTATGAATTCGTGGAATGTATCATTTCAATGCAATGTTTATGAATGTGACTCAGATGATGGGACCACTCATTTTCGATACAAATGCCTACATTTCAGGTTGTAAGCAAAATAACATCAACAAAAAGCTTTGAATTAGGTGACATAGGGTAAAGTATTTTTTTAAAAATAAAATAAATGCAACATAACCTAACCTAACCTAGCTTAACCTCCCCTTGGAGAAAAACAAAACCAAAACATCAATTTGTAAAAATTTCAAGCAATGTATTTTTTTTACAATAAAAAAATGTAACCCAATTTAACCTAACCTAACATAAGCTGCTTTTAAAGAAAAAAGATCTATTTCTTTCAAATTTTGGAACAATTTTTGCAAAAAATGTCGAACTTAAAACACTTAAACTAATCTAACATCACCAAACATAGCCCATTTGTTTCCTTTATGGAGGCAAATGTGTAATAACTTGCCTTCTTACCACCTTAAAGCACAATAATTCTGGTTAGATTAGGTTGGGTTAGGTTTTTTCATTTGTAAAATTTCAATAAAATAAATTGCTAGATATTTTTTCCAATCCTGTTTTTATAGTTGCTTTCTCCAAGGTCAGCTTAGGTTACATTAGGTTATGTTGAATTTTTAATGTATTTCTTTTAATTGCTATGTTACCTAACTCAAAGCCCATTTTTAATGTTATTTTGCTCACAACCTGGAAAGTAAGCATTTGCACAGAAACTGAGTAGTGCCATCAGCTTAGTGACATTCATAAACATTGCATTGGAAATTTAAATATAAAAATATTAATAAAATACATAAAAGCACACATTTAATGTCCTTTCCTCTGCAAATGCATGCCTTTCAATTGGGAATAAAAATAACACCAAAAAAGGGTGTGGAGTAAGGAAATATAGCATACAAATAATGTTCAAGATGTATGATAACCTTACCTAACATAGTTCAACTTCCCATACAATAAATTAATTGTTTTTAATTTAAATTTTCGAGGCATTTTCTCAAATATTTTCAACTTAAAAAACCTAACCTAAGCTAGCCTGAACCGTTCATTATTTTTTTGTAGAAAAATCATTAACAAAAATTATTTACCAACAAATGATTTTTTTTATAACTTACAACAAAAAGCCTAACGTAACCTGACAAACCTCACCCCTTTGTATGCTTCTTGGAGGTAAAATGTGTGTAAAACTTTTCTTGTGGTTACCTTAAACTGTGATAATACCTGGCTTTTTGGGTAATATTTCAGCTCATGGTACTCTCTGACTTCTTCTAATTTATTTTTTAATGCAGTGTTTGTTAATGTGCTGAACATGATGTAACCGCTCATTTCCTCTGCAGATGCACACTTTTCATTTGTGAGGAAAAATAACGTGGAAAAGGGGGCTTGGATTTGAGTAATATAGGATGAAAAATAACGTTCAGATTAAAAAAAAATGTAACCTAACCTAACCTAGCCTAGACTTCCATGCAAGAAATGATTATTTTTATGCCAAATTCTCCCTCCCCCCCATTTCTTTTTTCTCAAACATTTTGAACTTAAAAAGTCTAACGTAACCTAATCTAGCTTGAACAGTTTTTGAAGATTTTTTTTCATTTACTAACTTACAACAAAAGCCTAGCCTAACGCAATTAGACAAAACCTAGCTCCTCTGAATGATTCGTGGAGGTAAAAATGGGTGTAAAACATGTCTTGTGGTTACCTTAGACTGCAATAATATCTCTTTTTGTGCTACCTGGTGTACGTGATGAACCTCCATCTGCATGCTGCATGAGAGCATTGCACTTATTGGTTCACAAAGAACAATAACATTTTGAAAGTACAATATTTTCAGGAATGGGATCCTGTGCTGATAACATTTTCTGAGTTATAAATTTGCAGATCAGATCTACATCATTTGTGTTAATAAATATGAGAAATTCATAGAAATGCATACACCGGTTTGTAGACAAGAAGTTATTCTGATGATTTCTGATGTATTGGAAAATGACAAATTTTCATGATGGAAGCAGGCAAAGTTAAAGTACATATATCTCAATAAGTGGTCAGTTCACTAACAAGACAGCAAATTCACTCAAATAGCACTCAAAATGCCAGGCGGCCCACTCTTTTTGCAAGTTTAAAATCGATGACAGTGCTTTCTTGAATCATGTTTAAAGCACATGAAGGAAATGTATTGCTGACACTTGTTAGGAACTGATGTGTGTAACGTTAATTAACATTTCTAATGTCCTGATGTTTGTACACAAAATATAGCTCACTATTGTAAATAGCATGGGAAGTATGATGCCATATATCATGGCTAATTTATGGTCAAACTGTTATGCAGCAGATTCCCTGCATTGTTACTTAGTTATTTGGGCTTTAGGGCACAGACCATGTTGATCACATAGCTCCCTGCATTGGTGTTAACTGATACATCAGTATGTTTGCAAATTCACTGATGAGTGAATCCATACCATTCTCACTGGGGTATAAAAGCTACATTATAACATTGTTTATACCGGGCGGCTGTGTCGGTGCATTGACGGCACGTTAAACTTTCGGTCAAAATTCTGCCGTTTAAATTGAATTAATGGATCGGCTGGTGGGGCCAGGGTTCACGCAACAAGCTCTGCTTAGCAATCCGACCCTGGTTCATAAAGCCAGCCCAACAAGAACTCGGATGAAACTTATTAAAAAAAAAAAAAAATGCATATAACAGAAACCCATCTCGATTGTCCTGCTTACTCAGGACACCATAGAAGTCAATGAAGCCAATGAAAACCATAGAAGTCAATGAAAATGTTACTTCATCCCCTGTATTGTTAATGGAAACAAGTCTCTTGAACCATATGTTATGTCCTTCACAGTGTTGCTCCATCCACCTCCAACTCCAACCCTGACCAAACTTCAGGAGCTCATCCTTCTCCAAAGCAGTGTGTTGAAGAAGGTATGTATTGTAGCATAACTACTCTGACCGGAATTCCATGGTATCCATGTTGCCTTACAATCCATCCTTGCTGATCCATGTAGCAGATGTTTGACTTTCCTCAAACTGTCTGGATAACTGGGGAGTTGAAATCACATGTGTGATGAAACAGATGAACTATTCCTGGATTCTTATGTTGCATCATTGCATGGCACAGTGACATACCGAATGGGGAGGGGGAATTGTGGGAAGTTCCCTCACCCCCCCCCCGTCCTGATAGGTTGTGGGGCCCCCAAGAGTCCGCCGAGCTTAGGAAAAAAATGCGCTATGCTCCCTAAGAATTTCACTCGGTCGACCAAAAATCGCACCGGGGCTCAGAAAAATCACATTCGGGGCCCCCAAACGTAGCGCAGGGGCCCCGATAATGACGCTGGGGCCTCAAAAGTTTGCACCTGGGCCCCTGAAAATCACGTTGGGGCCGCAAACAAGTCGTGCCGGGATTCAAGAAAATCACGACGGCGGGCCACAAACGGTCGGGCCGGGGCCTCCTGAAAATCACGCCGAGACTGGGGTATTAAGAATTCTCACCCGGGCCCCTGAAAATCACGCCAGAGACCTGATAGGTCCCACCGGGGCTCTAAAAGTCTCGTTGAGATCACCCAACAAATGAAGCCGGGTGAATGAAAAACAGTCCGGACACGGAAAATCAATCTGGGATCTCAACAATAGCTCCAAAAGCCCACACAACTTGTTGGGCCCCCACAAACGTGTCGTAGCCACCGCAAGGGATCCCAACAAGTGACGACGGGGCCCCAAAAAATCGCACTTAGACAAAAACAAATTCACGCCGCTTCTCTTGAAAATCTCACTGGGGCCAAAACGTCGTGCCGGAGCCCCACAAGTTGCAGCTGGCTTCCCAAGTACCAATATATACCCGGAATGTCACCTTGCGGACGGAAAAATTGCGTCAAGGATCCACAAAATAAGAAGTCGTCGGACGCCGGAAAAGAAACCTGTTTGGGCACCGGAAAAAAAACGCACGAGAGCCAGAAAAATCGTACCGGGTTCCAAAAATAGCCTGCAGGGGGCTTATAAAAATAGACTTCACCACAAAAACCACAAGGAGACTCCATCGAATCGACCAGAGCACCGGAAAATTAAGAATGGGTCCCGAAAGAAAATTATCCGAAGGGCCTTTCTACTCTCGATCGTGCAATCTGCGGAAAAAAACACGTTGAGCAGCCGCAGTGGCGTACTAAATGGAAAAATTCCCCTCCCTAACGTTAGGCACCAAGGAAATACTTTCACCCATCGTCATTACCGTTCAGGTCTGCTGTGCTCTGATGCTTCATCAATGCCGGTGTGTTTTAGCCTGCATCTGATCGCTGAAGTATTTTTATTTAAGCCGGTGTGTGTTTGTTGGTGTGTGGAGTGAGGAGGAGGGTAACAGTGACGGTGACGGTGACGATAGATCCGAGCCTACTATATGGCACTGCAGTCGCATGCTATTACTCAGAGTTGTTATGTTGGTGAGTTCGAGTCTCACCTGTCGCTACTCTTCGCCCGCGACCAATCGGCGTGAGAGATTGGCGACGCTATATGACACAACGGTCGACGTGTCGTAGAACCAATGACCAACCAAGAGTTGTTATGTTGAAATGTACTGAGCACTGCTCTTTTAATTATGTGACTTCACCAGTTATTGGGCGATTTTCCCCGTCGGTGAGGATGCTGAATAAACATAAACGTACACATCGTCGAATAAGAAATCAGAATTTCTGAGATCTGAAAATATAGTGGGCTAAATCCGATGAGTTTTTTTTTTGGTGGGGGGGGGGGGGGGGGTGTCTAGTGTTTTGGCACTTCGGCCCCCCCAATGTTTTTCAAAAATCGACACCCCTGATGGAAGGTTGTATGTTACATGGTAAAAATGCAAATATGTAATTACTTACAAACTAAATCAACACAGACAGAAAGAAACATGTATTGTGTGCAAGGATAGCAATAGCATTTAACATTTGTGCCCCATAAATACTGTTTCTTACTAAATCATTATGACAAACCTGCATGACTTTTGAATACATGGCACATATCACCAACCCGAAACCTTGGTAACCTTTCAAAATATTGAACCATGTACCTTAGGTAAAGATTGAAATATTTTGTGTCAGACAATTCCTCCTTCAGACTGCTCCTCAGCCTCAAATTGGACATCCTCCAGCCAAAACCATTAGTTTCAGAACTGCATATGAAGGACCCGCGGGCGCCAGGTGGTGTCATACGCTCTGTGAATGTCAAAAAATACTGCACCAATATGACGATTTTGCTGAAACGCTGCCCGTACCACAGTATCAAGAGATAAAGCATGGTCAACGGTGCTGCGGTTTTTCCTAAAACCACACTGTGCGTTATTTAAAATACCATGTCGTTCCAGGAACAAGGTCAGACGTACGTTTACCATCTTCTCCATTAGCTTGCAGTGATGAAGTGAGTGATATTGGTCGGTAGCTCGCCGGGTCTGCGGTGTCTTTTCCGGGCTTCAAACTTGGGATCATAGTGGCCTCACGCCAAGTGGGTGGGAAATCTCCTATCTTCCACAGCCGGTTCAGCGATGCAAGCACGGCATCAAGTGTGCATGAAGGGAGGTGTTTGAGCATATCGTTGTGTATTTGGTCGGGGCCTTCAGATACGCTCTGAAGGGTCGCGATAGCGGCACGCAGCTCGGACGTCGTAAACGGCTCGTTGTAACTCATACGTTCAGAAGTGAAAAAGTTTAGTGGTTGTCTCTCGCAAGTGGTTTTGTGGCGTGCGAATGCGTCATCACTGTAGCAGACTTGTGCTCGACTCAAATTTTTTCAGTCGACTCACATTTGACTCATAGATCTTGAGATCTGATTCAACTCATGATTCAGAGCAGGTCAAAATTATTTGATTCGACTCAATTCAGACTCAGAGCTCACAAAGCATGATTCGACTCACAACTCAAACAAAAATTTTAATCGATTCAGATCCTACTCAATGGTATCAGACTCATAAGCCATATGATTCAGTGTGCACTGCCCAGACATTATTTATATGTATATATATATATATATATATATATATATATATATATATATATATATATATATATAATGTAAGGTGAAAACAAAGTTATAGAAAAATAATTTATTCGACAGACAAATTGATGTCAACGCATCTTCATCTGTGTCTAATTAAAGAAGGGAATTAGTATTTATTTAGACACCAACGAAGATGCTCTAACATCGAAACATCTGTTGAATATATTATTTTTGCTATAACTTTGTTTTCACCCCACATTATTTATCATTTGTCATGCACTGTAATGGTTGGCATATAGGATATATACAGATAAATGCATGTGCATGTGCATAAAGTAATTGACTAAAAAAACATTAACGAGATGAATGGTTGTCACTTGTCAATGCATATGCAAAGCAATGAGTGCATAATACTTCAATCCACATCAGCATGATGCACAACCTGAATCATACATACCTGACACACATTACCTAGCTTCAACATAGCACCCAGGTCCGGCACTGCAATAGGTTTCCGCACATAATAAAATTGCGTTGGTTTGTTGCCCCCTACGAAGTTGGTTTGGTAGCGGGCTTGAAGGTTTCCCTTCACCATTGGTTTACATGCAATTTTACCGACTTTCTCTACGCTATCTTGCATATTTTATGACAATATAGGGTACTTTGACGTATTCTACTTGAAAGACCTATTCTTTAGCTTCAGCAATGGGTATCCTAAATGACCCAGTAATAATCGTCCTGCCTAACAATGTGTCATTTCTGGCAGGCTCACCATCAAGCGCCTCCAAGATAAAGGGATTGTTCCCGATATTGGTAGGCTCCCTCTAATGTCCATTTTATGTGTTCAAGTTGCCACCCTCGTTCAAGAGTGGAAGACAGGACAGTCAGGGGGGGGGGGGGCTAAGTCATAAGTGTGCTATAGCTTCTTCTCCCCAGTGGCAGGAGAGTTTCAGTTGAGTTGCAAGTTTCAGGCGGGCATTCCTAGATCACAACGGTGTTGTACATAAATGTTCAATTATGCATGTATCATCAATAATCCATGCAATATTCATCAATGAAGAATGCATCATGCCCTGGGTCTAGCTAGCCAGAAAAAAAAAGTTTTCAACAACTGCTGTATGTCAATGTAGGTAGGTAGGAACATGTTTATGAAAATAGGCTGATCCTAGATATTTGGGATCCTGAACATTATCCTCTCCGGAAAATTATTTCTTGTTTTATCATCTGAAGGCTGAATTTCCTAAGTTATTAACTTTTGACAACGAACTGCTGTGATCAAGTAAAAGTGCTCAAAATTCACTGAAGTGGGTACAAATTGAGTTACGATGCATAAGGTTTGAAGAAAAATACCCTCCACACTCCAAAATATTTCTCTCCACATGCCAGATTACAATTCACAAATCCAACCTTGTCTATGCATGAGAATAAAATGTGTCGGAACAAATGATCACTGGAAAGAATGGGACAAGACTATAACTCACCTGGTGAGCGGAAGACAAATATATTTGCTAGGAAGCAAATTAAAGTGACCATTACATATGATTTGAGAAGTCTTCGGCAACCAAATTGATACCATATTTTTTTTTTTTTAACTTCGAATGACGTCATGCGGGCTTGAAGGAAAACTTCGATCTACCTTCTAGTACCTGGGGTTTGTTATTTGTCACACGCACGGATTTGTTATTTGTCACACAAACCAACGCAATTTTATTCAGTGTGCCTGTTGCAGTGCAACCGTTTTGGTTCCATATTCTTTTCCACAATCACATCCCATTTCTGTGTTGCGTTCCTGGCACTGGGATTGACTCATGCATGATACTGATTGTGAATACCAAGCTTAACATTAATACTTATTTGTAGTTGTTGTTATCCGTTTTTGGTAAATAACTCCAGTACCCCTCATTCTTTACTCACTGGCAGCTGATAAGTTGACAATTGTAATGCTAAGCATGAATAATTATACGTTTTTTTTACTCCCTACTTTGTGTCGTGGCATACTATTCACAAAGACACATGCTTTATATCATTTGTTCATAACTTGCATTTGAGTCACAAGACTCAAATGACTCATTGTGATTCAAATGATTGACTCGTGATTCAACTCGTTTAAAAAAAAAGAAAAAAAGATGTGATTCAACTCGCGACTCAAGATATGTTTTGGGGAAAATAATTGATTCAACTCGCGATTCATCCAAAAACGATTGATTCATGAGTCGATTCTCGATTCAACTCGAGTCAAGCACACTGGCGGATCTAGCCCACCGGTTTTGGGGGGGGGGCAACTTTCGGTTTCGGCGCCAGCCCCCCCTCCCCTCCCCAGTGGTGTACCTGGGAATTGCATCAGGGGAGGGGTCGAACGGATTTGGAGGATGCCCACTCTCCCACTATTTTTGGTTAAAAGCACTGGATTTCGACCACTGTTTGGCGAAGGGGCCCATTTAAAAAATAATAATAAAAATTAAAATAAAATAAAAAGTAAACTAATAATTGACAACGTAATTTCCTGAGTAGGGGCCCCAGCCTACCTCCACCGTTTCTATGTTACTGGATTTTTGTTCTTGTTTACCAAAACGTTCACGTTCACGTCCAACGTCTTGTACCACGTCAACGTTCGTGCACGTGGACACTGGCGGAACCGATTTTGTCAACTCTTGCTGTAAGCAGAACTTGATCAGCATGGAACCCTCGATGTGTGTCATAATATACTATGCTACTATACCGGCTTCCAAACAATTACATATATAAAAAATCCTTTAAAATTGGAGATTCTTTCATCCAGACGCTATTTTTTAACCTTGGCAAAGGTTACTGCATTTTAATTTAGTTGACATCTGTTGGTTTCGGGGGGCAAAAGACACTATGGCCCCCTTTTAAGCGTTTCGGGAGCCATGAGCGCTCCGGGAGAGCCGGAATGGCCCTCCCTGGATCTGCCAGTGCATGAGGGTATGTGTAAAACTTGTCTTGTAGGTACCTTAAACTGCAATAATACCCTTAAACTTTGATAGCCCGGTCCTACCACCCGAATCTCCCCTACATGCAAACCCACCAGTTATCTCTTATTCGGGATATTAATACATACCTCCTCTTGCTATTCTTCTTGAAATAATTAGTCAATGTAGCCTGTCTTTTTCATCTTAGCAACCCCAACACCTATATGGCTATATGGCCTTGCCCCAACACCAACATACGAAACATGCTGCTCAACTGGGCTCAACTGGTCACTCGCACAAAACATCCTGTTCAAATTCCGCTTTCGAAATCTGTCTCACTGGGTCCGCTTGCCCGTTACTGGCTGAACAGTGAACCAACGAGCGTGTCTGTCGGTCTCGTGTGATTGTGCGAATGCTGCAGGCAATACAGGGCAGCTAAAAGAACTGGTGCTTTCGTGACTGGGGTTATCGCAAACGACGAGGTTGCTAGTCTTTCGCGTGCCAATATAGGACTTTCCTACAAGTGGAGTCGTGACCGCGGATTTTTTGCGAAACTTTTTGCGAAGCTTTCTGCGAAATTTTCTTCGACCTTCTGCAAGCCCAACTAGAACAACACCAACTGGACCTTCAATCACGCCGTTTCAGCACGGACGAGCAAGAGAACGTCTTCCGCTTCATTTACGTAAGTCCGAGCAAAATCCTTCCTTTTAAAAATACTATTTTTGGATTTTGACCACCTAAAACGGTTTTAAAAATTGCATAATTGTGCTGTATACCTACCGTGTTCTGAATACTGTGTGTGGGAACTACTGTGTGAACCTCGAGCCGAATTCGAAACATAGAATATCCACAAAGCGAGCGAATAATTTTGAAAAATAAATAGAGTAACTTGACGTAATTAAATATGACTGAGATTTCTACTGATAGATTGGCGGAGTGCTTCAACAAAATTAGTTTGGAGATGAGAGCACAAGGGATGACACAGAATGCCTGACCCTTTTCTGGAGATGGTTACAACAACTTAAGTGAATGGATAAGGCAACTTGAGCGAATTAATTTCAGCATGGATGACGAACAGATACAGATCATTTGCATCAAAACGCTCACTGGACCTGCAGCCGAGTTTATGCAGCGCGTATTCGCGGAACAACCACTTATGACGTGGACACAAATCAAGCACGTCATGCGGGAAAGATATTCGGACCTCTCGGATAACAAATGCGCTCAGGAGGGTTTGCGAAAACTACGTCAGGTTCGCAATGAGCTTGTGTAGAATTACGGGGAGAAATTAATCGCACTGGCACGGGAAGCTTACTCGGATGTCGAAAATCCCACGTTCAGGAAAATCTCATTGATATTTTTAATAAAGGTGTCCAAAGTAGCTCATTGGCAAACAAGCTGTACAGACAGAACTTCCGGACCCTGGAGGAAGCCATTCAGTTTGCAGTGAAGAACAGAAGGTAGACAGAGTAATCGAGGTATGCAGAGGCGTGCAAAGGCAAGAGCCGATGGAAGTCGACTCAAATCAGCCAGACACAGGAGAGGACAAGGTGGAGAAATTGGAAAAACTTGTTATGGCAATAGGCTAATCGTGGGGAAAATTAGCGGCAACCAAGCTAGAAACTCAGAAGTCACCCAGGGAGAACCAACCCCAGCCTGGACCACGAGTGTTCCATCCCACCTACCCACGTTACCCACGTCCGCCACGAAACTATCAGCCAGGACCGCACTATGGACCACCTCAGTCAGGACCGTCCTATGGACCACCGCAACCACGACCTCCTATGGGCCCCAGAGTATGGAGAGCACCACCCAACACCGACCAGCACCCAGCTTACCGCTGGACTCCCGATGGTAGACCCACCTGTATCAGGTGTGCCAAAATTGGTCACATTGGAAGACGATGCCGCTCTCAACCAATTAACCAGGCGGAAAACTAATGAGCTCTGTCGCGACTGACCACCGTGATGGAGCTGAGCAAATTCAGACAGAGGAAATACCGAGAAAACAGAGGAAGAATATCAGAAAAACGCGACCCTGAAAAACGTAAACAAAGGTTGGCACGCGTCCAACAAGTTCACATCAAGGCAAACACGCCTATGGCATGGCTTCACATCGGTAACCAGAGAGCCTATTCTCTAGTGGACACGGGAGCCGACATATCGTTGATTTCGAAAAAATTATTTGATAAAATCGCGGAGAAAAATATTGTAAAATTCTCACAGGACCGACCAGATTGCATACCACTGATATCCGCCAGTGGCCATCGCCTGAAAAACATTGGAGTTGGAACCTTTATGGTGGAGATGAGCAAATTCCGAAAACAATTCGAATTTCAAATTGTAGAGGACCTAAAACAGGAGTGCATGTTAGGGAATGATTTTTTAACGAAGTTTGGAGCGCAATTAGATTTTGAGAAGAAATCTAATTGCGATAAAACGCTCTGCATCGAAGGAAACATGATTCCTCTCAGACCACAAACACAGAACAGTGAACCAACGAGCTCACTCGTACGAGTCAAGGAAAGAGTTCACATTCCCGCCAACACTGTCGTGGAATGCCCAGCCTTCATCAACCGTGTCCAACTAGTCGATCAAAACTGTCATGTACACTCGTTGGATAACATGCCGCTGATCTCTGAGGAACCTGGCTTGTTCATAGCCGAAATAATAGCGAAGCCTGACCAACACAAACGCGTACCAGTGCGATTGTCAATACCACTACTCGTGATTTCTCCTTGCACCCAGAGCAGGTGATTGCATTCGCTGAGACTATAGACGATTCTGACTTGGAAAACCTGATTGACATGACACAGGACATTGAACTGACACCGCCAACCGCTCCCTCTGACCCGCTTGATCAAGCCAAGCTAGCTCACCTGATTGGTGCAGACAAGGACAGACTAGAACAGCTGTTACGTGCTAACACCGACTTATTTGCCGAGACTGACGCAGATCTTGGAACGACTGATGTCATCAAAATGGACATTGACACTGGAGACAACCCGCCGATCCGACAAGCTCCATACAAAACCCCATTCTCTCAGCGAAAATACGTAGAGGAACAAATTAAAGTAATGCTAGACGCTGGTATCATTGAGGACTCAGACAGTCCCTGGGCTGCTCCGATCGTGATCGTTCGCAAAAAGAATGGAGGTAACATATTCGCGATTGACTTCAGAAAACTCAACAAGGTGACCAAGAAAAATAGCTACCCACTCCCGCTAATTGAGGACATTCTTGCCTCTCTGGGAGGTGCGAACTTCTTTTCGTCTCTGGACCTGAAAGCTGGTTATTGGCAAATCCCGATGTCCGAAGAGAGTATTCCCAAAAACAGCCTTTACATGTTTTATGGGCCTGTGGAACTTTCGCAAAATGCCATTCGGAATTTGCAATGCACCCTCCAAATTTGCAGAATTGATGAACAAAGTGCTGTCTGGCATTCAAAACCAGTTTGCAACCGCCTACATCGATGACATAATCGTCTACTCCAAAACGTTTGACGAACATTTGGCCCATCTTGAAGAAGTTTTTCGCCGACTGCGAAATGCGAAATTGAAACTAAAACTGTCGAAATGTGACTTCTTGAAGGAAAGAGTACAATACTTGGGACACCTAGTGTCAGCATCTGGCATCAAGCCAAACCCCGAGAAAGTGGAAGCGATTCAACATACGGCAGCCCCGACCAATGTCAAGGGAGTCCGCTCATTCATCGGTATGTGTTCATACTACCGTCGCTTCATTCCCAGCTTCAGCAAAATCTCCACGCCACTTATAAACCTCACCAAAAACATGCCCGATTTGATTGGACAGACGAATGTCAGGTTGCCTTTGAAACACTCAAACAAAAATTAGCTACCGCACCCGTGCTGGCATATCCCGACATCACGAAAGAGTACAAATTATACACGGATGCCTCCCAGGAAGCAGTTGGAGACGTGTTAGTGCAGGAACGCGGAGAAGGTGAAAGAGTAGTACAGTACTTGTCGAAACAATTAAATGAGACACAACGGAAGTGGCCAGTGGTCCAGAAAGAGGCCTATGCGTGTGTGGAGTGTGCAAAAATTACGCCAATATTTGCTTGGATCGAAATTCACCATTCTGACCGATCACCGTCCACTTACTTTTTTGAACCTGTCAGAAATGAAAAATCCCATGTTGCAGAGATGGGCGATCATGCTTTCAGAGCACGACTGCGAAATCATATACATAAAAGGAAGCAAAAATATCGTGGCTGACCACCTCAGTCGAATGCACGAAACTGACCAGGACGTGAACGTCACAGATTCCGACCATGTTCCTATGGGTGATCTCCGTCACACTGAGTTCAGAAAACCAGAGGAAGACCTGAGCAGAGAGGTAAAATTTAAAGGAAGTACTAGTGAAATGGGAGAATATAGCGGAACTGCAGAGTGCCGATGAGGAAATAGCAAATATTCGGAAAATCATGAATGACAAAAATCACTCAGATTATCGGGACATCGTTTTGCGTTACATGGAATTGGACAAACTGATCTGCAAAATTAGCGATGGACCTCGCTGTGGACCATTTCCAGGCTTACAACTATGCGTGCCAAAATCCCTGAGACAGGAAGTATTGTAGGAAATGCACGATGGTTTCTTTGCAGGACGCATGGGACTCACCAAAACATACGAAAAGCTTAAATTCAGGTATTATTGGAACGGAATGTGGAGAGACACAGTGGCCTACCTCAAAGCTTGCGTGCCTTGAACAGGACACAAAGCCAAAGCAGCCCCAGCTCCGATGCAGGAGATGCCAGTTCCTCACTATCCCTTCGAAATGATTGCGATTGACACTTGTGGACCATACCCAGAAACACAACAAGGTAACCGTTACGTCATCACGATCATCGACTTGTTTTCCTCTTGGCCGGAAAGTTTCTGCACTAAGCGAAAGGATGCCCATACTCTCGCGAAAATCCTTATGGAAGAAATCATCCCACGCCACTCATGTCCACGCGTGATACTTTCGGACTTAGGAACATAATTCAGAAATGCCGTTGTAGACGAGCTGGAAACTTGTTTGAATATTCGCCATATCACCACCAGTGCATATAGGCCACAAAGTAACGGAAGATTCGAAAGGTACCATAGGTGCCAAAACGACATATTGGCAAAAACAATCAACAAACATCAGGATGATTGGGACACAAAAATTCCCGCTACTCTTGCCGCCTATCGGACAGCTAACATTGGAAGCTCTGGAACCATCTCGCCATTCTTCACACTGTACGGCAGAGACCCCATTCTCCCCTTGGACAATTTGCTCCAGCCGAAAATGAAATATTACGGTGAGGACTATGTCCCAAGAATGCTGTCAAATTTACATGAAGCGTACAGCCATGTACAGACTCACATTGTGGAGAGCCATGAACGTAACCGTGAGTACGCGGACCGCAAAGCCAAGCCGCGAAATTTCAAAATTGGGGATCCCGTGTATTATTATGACACATCTGTGCACCCTGGCACGTCGTCAAAGTTCTCGTTGCCGTGGAAACCGTACTTTCGGATTATGAAGCAAACGAGCCAAGTGAACTATGTGATCAGAATTCAGACCTCCGGTAAGACCCGGTTGGTGCATGCACAGAAGCTACGGCTAGCCGACCCGAACACAGCATGGGAACCCACCAAGGACCACGACGAACCAGTGAACCAAAAGTATCTAGAGAAAACGTCAAAGGTAGATGATGCTGTCCCTGAACGAGTGCAGCCTTTTAGGTCAGCCAAGCGTGCCGAGGTCGGCCCTGACTACAGTCCCTGTGAGGATTGGCCCATGGACGTATGCAGCCCACAGAGAACAAAGGATGATGAAACCGCTGAGTTGACAGAGCCCGTGCCTGGCTCGGTGCAGCCACCGCCGGTCGAGTCTAACCGGCCAGAGAGATCACCTCTCACCCCGTCAGCAGATGTAGCTGGGCCCCCACCGGTATCGAGTGACACTGAGACAGACATTCCACTGTCTGAACCAGTCCAGACAAACAAAAGGCCGTTGCCGTCGACCAGTGAGTCAGACGACGACGCCCCATTTTCGGAACCAGCGGAACGAAACCAAAGACCACTCCCCTCTTCGAGCGATTCAGAAGACAATTTACCCCTTGCAGAATTAGCAGAGCGCCTAAAACGACCCTTACCTGTGTCCAGTGATTCAGACCCTGAAACTTCACAATCGCAATTGGCGAAACGTCCGAAACCTCCAATTAGCGAATCGGAAGATGAAATTCCGCTTTCAGAATTAGCAAAACGCTTGCAGGACTCGACTGAAAGCCCAGTGAGGCCAGTCCCTGAAAAACGACTTTTGGTGGAATCATCTGACGAGGATCGTCCCCCATGCAAACTTCAAATTCACGATGACTCCGCTACTTTCACTGATTATGAAGCTGATGTCGACCGAGTCGACGTCACGCCTAATAATGCTAACGCCTTTGCAAGCCTGGTGGATATGCAAAATGAATCAATGATGAAGCAGTTCAAATTACAAATGATGATGTTTAAATCGATGCTTACGTAACGGCTCTAGTAGATATGTCGTCGAAGTGTGCTCGTGAGTCGCTTCATGTGAACATACTGTATTGTTGAAGCAGTGGCGCCACCAACGGTGACGGAGTAACGCCACCTACCGGCCAGATTGCCGATGTGATGGACGTGGTGCGTGCAGCACCTTGTGATGGAACCCCATATGGACATAATGATGTTGAAGTGACGTTGTGACGTCACCTATCCTGATGTCTTGTGTGACATATTGTCAACTGTTAGTACATGTATTTGTGGTCAAAATCCAACCCCAGACCTATGGATCCGCATCTTTGAACCGAGTTTTGTACCTGGAAGCCACAATGCAATCCAAACCATTTAACCCTTCCCGCTCGGTGAAGACATCATCATCCGTCCTGGACCTGGACCTGAGCCAGCATCAGCACGACCTGACACTCGGGCGTGACGAGTCCGTCACGCCAGTTCCCGCAGGACCGTCGACCGTGTACCCGCCGCCTCACGCCGACACCGCAGCTGACAGCATGGACCTGAGGTGACGACCGGACGTGACGAGACGGTCACACCGGCTGCCACAGGACACCACAGGTGGACCACCTGCGGCCACCGCCTGCAGACACACAGGATGTGTCTGCAACACGACCCACCAGCGGCCGTTATACACGGCCAGTTCGACGACTGGGCCGTTGGCAAGGCGCCAGCGGGCGCCGCCGAGGAACCGGGCCCCGCTGCAACCTGAGCGCCCCGCTGCCGATGCGAGCGTCGCCGTTGCGGGCGCTGATCAGCGCCTCCACGGAGCGGCGCTGACGAGCGCCACCACGGAGCGGTGCTGACGAGCACCGTCCCCGAGCACCGCCACTGCCGGTGCAGTGGGCGGTCATATGAGTGAATCAGCCGAGCTAGCACGTGGTAGACCGGAAGCTACCGCGGTGATTGGATGAATCACCGTCCGCTCTCGTAGTTGGACATCATGGAACACGACATAATCTTCCATAAGTATATGGAGAGACGTCGCAGTTGGCAGGGTTGTGTCCCTGACCAGTGACTCAGAGTGATACAGTGACATGCGGTAACTACCGCATGGCCGTCAGTGAACGCGGCATCCAGTCTGAGATGGCAAGGTCGGCCATGCTCAGCTACTTCCCCTTCCCGAACCGGACTGAACTTATACCAGTGCGCGCGCGACAGTGATCGCCAAAATGTTTACGGAAAATTGTATTTGTGTTTAGCTATTAGGAACATTGTTTAATTACTACCATGGATCAGAGAGCGGGTAACCCTTACAAACCTCCTAGACTAACCCACGTAGAATTGTATGTCATCTGACATGTATAAAATTGTTGTCGTCTCGTAATTGTCTGTTGCTTCGTACGAGATTGTAGAA
This sequence comes from Ashinkailepas kermadecensis, assembly GCA_034440615.1. NCBI lineage: Eukaryota > Metazoa > Arthropoda > Thecostraca > Neolepadidae > Ashinkailepas > Ashinkailepas kermadecensis. The sequence continues at coordinate 117,546 of JAOTOM010003436.1, forward strand.
GGCCGTGATATGTCTGAGTGGAAGCTCAGGATCAATCTGGGAAATGATCCGACCTTTCGGACCTCTAGCTGTGTTGTAAGAGAGTTAGTTTTTGAGCGTCTTGATCCCGTAAATTCAGCCCCAACCCACTTTGTTCATGGCGCGACAAGTACCCGGCTCCGAGACTGGCGTCGCCTGTCTGTTGCCTACGTCGGCAGCCACCGTCCCAGCGAGGTCGCCGTTCACGGTGGCTGCCTACGTCGGCAGCCACCTTGTATCTTCCCCTCCCCTCTCCAGCATCCCAGCGCACCCGGCGGTCGCGTCTGCAGAGGTGACCTCGAACCCCTCCCCATATCTGAGCGGCGTACCCGCCCGCCTCCGCTGCATCCCCTCCCCCGGCGTGCGCCACGCCGCCGTCGTTAATGCTAGATGTAACTGTGTTCACATAAAGTTATACGTTTGGCTGTCCCGTAACCGTAATTGATATAATCCCGTAAGCCTTGCGATTGTAAAAGTGTACCGTAAACGTAACGCATCGTCACCGCCACTAGAAATAGACCATTTCCCCTTCTAGAAGGCCGTCGACATGGATATGACGTCATGGAGGCTTCTGCGGCCCTTGACCAATCCGCGACCGGGGGTCTTCCGAAGTCACTAGCGCCCGTGCGGCCCCAGCCAGTCGTTCTTGAATACTCTGACCGAGCGGACCGCTGCTACGCGTGCGCGCTTCCCAACTAAATTCAACTTCTAAATTCATAGGAAAGGCAGTATCACGGCTTACCTTCCGAGGAGAACGTACTGTACGGTGTCTGTAGTTCTCGTGTGATCGTGGAGTGCTGCAGTGCAATACAGGGCAGCAAAAGGTACTGGTACTTTCGTGACTGGAGTTATCGCGAACAAGAGGTTGCTAGACTTTCGCGTGCCAATAAGGACTTTCCTACACAATCCTGGGGGCCTCCTTTTCAATCCTGAGGGCCTCCTTTGTAATCCTGGGGGCCTCATTTGCAATCCTGGGGCCCTCCTTTTCAATCCAGGGGCCTCCTTTGTAATCATGGAGGCCTCCTTTGCAACCCTGGGGGCCTCCTTTGCAATCTTGGGGCCTCCTTTGCAATCATAGGGGCGTCATTTGTAATCATGGAGGCCTCCTTTGCAATCCTGGGGACCTCCTCTTTGCAATCCTGTGGGCCTCCTTTGTAATCCTGGAGGCCTCCTTTGCAATCCTGGGGGCCTCCTTTGCATTCCTGGGGGCCTCCTTTGCAATCCTTGAGTCCTCCTTTGCAAACCTGGGGGCCTCCTTTGCAATCCTGGGGCCTCCTTTGCGATCCTGGGGGCCTCCTTTTCAATCCTGGGGGCCTCCGTTGTAATCCTGGAGGCCTCCTTTGCAATCCTGGCGGCCTCCTTTGCAATCCTGGGGGCATCCTTTGCATTCCTGGGGGCCTCCGTGCCAATTGTTGGCACTCTCGTGATTGCTGGGGCCTCCTATCCTCTCCTAGGTTACTCCTTCTTCAAATTAGGGGCCTCCTCTCACGTCTTGGAGGCCTCCTCTCGTGTCTCGTCGGCCTCATTGCTCACTTTTTTCCTATGCATTTCCGGATAGGGGCCTCCTCAAATTTCAGGGGGCGGCTTCCCCCAGTTTGACGGCAGGGGGCGACTGCCCCCCTGCCCCCCGGTGGCGACGCCCTTGTCAGAGGTGGTCATTAACTGGTCAGTGGGGCCTTACCAGTGACATTAGCAGAAAGCCAGGCCCATAGTACATGAACTGGTCAGCGGGACCTTATCTGTGGTGTCAGCGGACAGCCAGGCCGGTGCATGATGTGGTCGGTGGAACCTGATCCGTGGCATCAGCGAACAGCCAGGCCCAGGTGCGTGATCTGGTCTGTGGGACCTTCTGTGACTTTTCCCAGTAGGGCGGACCAGAGTATAATCAGTGGTGCCAAAGTGTTTTCCACGTAACGGTGACGACCATCCATGGGCTAGGCCAGATCCATTGTTGGGTTACCTCGGGAGGTCCAGTTACCGGCGCGTAGGTTCTAGAGCGATGGGGGATGGCGGCGCACGTGGCGCATGCGTGTGGGGGCGCCGTGAGGCGAAGCACATACCTTTGGCCTTGGTGGTGCCGGGTGGTTTTCCCTTTGGGCCCATGGCAGGTCACTGGGTGCGAGTGTGGGAGCTTGGTCGTCGCTGCACGCGGGAAACCACTATCGACCCTGCACTGATCGGTGTCCATGTTGGGAGGCGCGCGGCGGCATCAGCAGGAGGGATGTTGCCAGATATCACAACACATATCAGTCCTGAATTAATTTCTGCGCGCGACCTACTGTTTTGTTCCCGTCCGCCTATTTATTACATTTATTGAGTTACGAATGTATACTGCCGCACTTACCTGATAAGTTTATCTTAGTTTAGTTTTATAACAGACGGTTCTGCGCCTGGCCCGCCGGGCGCGACACCTACCGGCACCAAGCATAGATAGTAGTAGTTCAATGCCGCTAATGGTGGCAGTAACAGTCCGCCGAGTTGCTCGCCGCGCCCAGGGGGCGGGCTGAGCGGTCACCACCTGGCGGCTCGTAACAATGCTAATAACCATTGCCCTCACGGGAATATACTATTCGCGCGTGTGCTACGAGCACGCGCGTGTTACACGATCCACGCGTGTGCTATGCGAGAACAAGTGAACAGGGCTGGGTATGCTGGGGTAGATAGGTTCTTGAGAACTCAGGATATAGTGTTGATTAGGGGCTTCAATATCTTGTTTCTAATCTTATGGTATCTTCATGTGATGGGCTTAACCCAGATGGTCCCTGTGTCTCTTATTAAACCTCAACACTTAATGATTTTAGAAACGGAAACATTGCATCTGCACATGATTCCAAACCAACTGCTGTAACGGAAATGCCACCAAACCAAAACAAACTTCATGATGACGTCAGCGGAGTCTGACGTAATGTTCGATCTACCTTTCAAGGTAAGGTATCCTGGGTGGTGCGAAACGTCACGATCATTCTTTTCTCACGGCTGTTCCGCTCAGTGTACGCCACACACCACCGCCAAGCGCGGCATACTCCGTAACAGCGTCATTGAGCAGCATGTGACCGGTGTCGGGGTGCACAGGCCACGTGGTATGGCGTACGAACGTGACCGGTGTCGTGACCGGCGGCAGGTTTAATTCACACGGCGAGTTGTGGTGTATCATAAGCGCGGCCAGGAAGCCTTTCCTTTCAACAAAAGCTATAGCGATATATTTTCAAAAGCAAAAGGAAAAGCTATATATTTTACAACAAAAGTTATGCGTTACTTCAAGAAAGAACTTAGGTTAATGAAACCTGGTAACAAATCAAAGTTAAAAGAGCTGATGGTATTGTGTTAACTTTTTCACTAGCTTGATAATTTATATGGTTCGTTCACTGTTTTTTGGAAGACGGGGTGAATGATCCTGAAGGGGGGCGACTAGTCTAGGTGCAAGGTGCCGGTCTCCCAACCGAACGGTTGTGAGCTCGAGTCCAAGCGTCGTACACTATAGCCACCACTAAATAATACAGAGCACCATCGGATGAAGTCATTGAATGCTTGATCATGAAATAAGTCGTGTGTTACACGTTTCTTCTCGTTCCTATGCATCATTTAGTCCAGTAAAAATAAATAGAGCAGGTCTAATTCTGAGTGAACAGATTAGTGCATGAAACACAACAAATTAGTATACATAAACAAATTAGTGCATGATCATGAAACAAATTTGAGCATAGTTAGGAATAGAAGCATTGTTGTAGGATTATCAAGAGCGTTATACCGGCGTTATCGTCATCGTGAAGCGTGGTCGAGCCCGGTGGTTTCCAACTATTCATGCAATTTTATGTTCACATAAACACAAGGTAGACTCACTGGAGCTTTACTTCGCTCGCAACACCTCTTTATCCACCCAGATGTCCGTCAGTGTACGGGTGGGTGACTGCATTCGCGTTCACTATCACTATGCGCATCCTTGGATGGAGCACCACAGCTGACATCAATTCGCTTGCACGAATCCGTAATGCTGAAACGAGCTGACTGGCCAGTTTCATCGGTTGCTGTGGATGCAGATGTATGTGCCTGCTTTTCTGTTGGCCTGACTTTGTATCTGCGCACAAATATCCTCCAGTTTGCAAGTCGTACCTCTTGTGGACATTGACACAGTCAACAACAAATGTTTTACCACGCGATGTCGCGTGAATACAAAATAATGTTCCCCATCACACACGCGTGGAGTGAGTAGCAGGCTGAAGCCACATACCGACACTCACACTCGAGCTGCTCAGACAAATGCGTGCTTCGCGACGCGCCACCTTGCTAAAGGCGGCTGACCGCCTGTGGCGGGCTGGGTGGTCTCTCACGATGCACTGCACCCGTGGCGGACGCGCTGCCTGTGCCGACGCCTCCGTTTGGCGATGAGTGGGTCAAACATTGACTCGGACGTCGGCGCTGTTTGCCCCGGCGAAAGGCCCCCCGGCGTGTTGGCACCACTCGACAAACTGTTGAAATCAGGACGGCCGTCAGATGGCGCTCCTCGCATCATCGGACAGACGTGGGAGGGCGGCCTCGGCACCCAGGACGGCCGTCGGATGGCGCGCCATGTCGTCAGATGGAGCTCCTCATCTGACAAACGTGGGAGGGCGGCCTGGGCACCCAGGATGATGGGCGCTTCAGGCTACCGCGAGATCATTAAATAGCGTGCCTCGGGCCATGCGATGTCGTGGAAAGGCAAGAGGCTTCAGGACCCATGCCGGCCATCCGAATGCGCGTCTCCGGCCGCCTGCTGGCCTGCGGTGGGCATTGGCCAGAACTGTTGCCTGTTGGTGGTGTCGGCTGGACCGCCCACCAACGCTTGTCAGGCGGGTGACAAATACCACCGGAAACAGCGACAAACGAGACCATGTACGCCCGCCGCTCCCAGCTTATCCGATAGCAGCGAGTTGCCGAAGTTTCCCATTCTTTGAATTTTTCCAGTGCTGCAGATTATGGACGTTCGGACAAGCTGAGTAACGTTTTCCACGTGCCAGCACCAATCAACGAGTGGGTCGGGTTACGTGATTATTACGAATGTATTCAGTGTGCTTCAATTTGACGTGTCCCAAACCGGCAGTATTGTATTGCCTGGTTACATCCTGACCAGAATGGAAGGACCATTTTAGGCAGTCAGATATAATATTTGCTGGACAGTCCATGCGGTTTGTGTTCTGTCAGAAGATGCTCACCCTCGCCACCAGACGAAGTGGGAATGTCCGACGTGAGGAGTTTTTTTTCCAACCGGAAACGTAGCATGGCATCGCGCCCTCTTTTGATGCTACTGATTATCCTCTATTCCTTCCAGATCTTTTGGTATCTTCTTGTTTGCTTGGTAAATTGACATGATCTATCATACAACTTCTGAAGGACCGCTTGGTGCATTTTCTGAAGTTCTTACCCTGAACGTATGCTAAAAATACTGTTGCTGTCCTTATAAACGAAGTACACTAACATCAGAAACAAACACATCGCATAATATTCCCACAGCTGCGTACAATAACTTGCATATAGAATAGAAGGCTATAGAAGGCTTCTATAGAAGGCTCTCGGGTATAAATATTCCGGATAGCATTGTGCTTTGGCCTCGTACACCTTCCCGTAGGCGGGCAGGATGTCTGTCTTCGCCGCAGCATTCGTCACTCGGTGATCCATACGGTAGCCGTGCACAGGCAAGTCAGCTGACACACACATTGCCAGAGCTCGCACTCCTGACACGCACTCGAGTAGGCTCACTTTAGACCTGAGAGCCCAGCGAAACTTGCTGGGCCGATTCGGTGTTGCATCCATTTGTCGCAGCACGAAAGCCACGCCCTTCGTGCCTTCAGAACGAGTACTTTGCCTTTCAGCCTCCACTAGCTGCAGATAACTGTGCTGTTGAGCAACTCTTGAGGACGTCCGACGCTGAGCACGAGCGCTAAGCTAATCATAGATTATAGCCGTTTGTCCTCGCGCTCCCTACGCGGCCTCCTCATCGCGGCCGGCCTCGGCTTCATCATCACTCACGACGTGATCACCACCTTTCAGGGGCACGAAGAACACCTCGTCTCCTGAAAGATAAGTGGCTTACTCGGACGTTTCGGGTCCGCACTGGTCTTTCAATGCCGTTGGCCACCTTGCCGTCAAACATGGTGGGTTGAGGATTGTGCGCCACTCTGAGCCTGGTGCCGTCTGTTGCGGTGACGTAGATCGGCCTCAGCAGACGTATCTCGGATGATCTCACTGTCGCGTTCTTTCCGGGAGGCCTCTGCTGTCTCGCGCTTGTACTGGATCGCAACGGCCGGCAGAAACTGGTTGAAGACGGCGTGGGTTGGTCCAGACGCAAGTACCACCCATCGTCAGTTGCGGAGGCACCAGAGTGGTAAAGAACATATTTTGTTCTGCAGCTTCATCACCGTCTCCCATCTGCTTGTTCGCAAACTTCCTGTGGCTCCGTCAAATCCCTATTTGACGTAAAGCACCGCCGAATTGTAAGTGCTGGCTGACGTCGACGGCTGGTCGGCAGGTGAAGCTGAGTCGATGCGGTACCGGGATGCGATTTATGAATATCGGTAGCTGCGCCTAGGCGCAGCTAGGCGCAACTGAAGCTTGAGATACGCAGATGTACTTGACATGGTGGAAGTACCGCTGTTTTCATTGGTATTGGTCTCTGGTTGTGCGCTGTTGCGCAATTGTAAAAAATATAATTGGTACTGGGAGGTACTAAAACTTCGAACGAATAATGTAATGGCTTTTTGCTTTATCAAAGGTAACACATTGTGAACCATTTTGTACCTTTTTGAGTTGCTTGACACAATGAGAATATTCGCAGCTATCACTTCATATCGCACTTACCCGGTTTGATAGAATGCGCTTTGCCTTCATCAGTCGTCAAATTCCAACAACATTTGCACAAATGTGCATATTTTTGCACGCGTAATGTTGTCTACGTTCGACTACTTTTTACTATGTCAAATCAAGTACAGATTTTCATAAAACTTTGACCTGGAGTCCTTCTGACATATGATGCAATGGCAGCAGAAAGACCGCTTGCAGAAAAAATAGTCGAAAACTGCATATTTGTGTTTTCCTTGCGTCATCACGCTGTGCGGTGGCGACATCTATAGTCGGAATGACCTACTGTATCCTCGATGCTTGGCCGCGGGCGGGCCACCCGCTGACTCGGCAGCAACGGCGCGACGGCTTTGGATCCGAAGGAGCCAAAGCCGAATGGAAGGACCATTTTAGGCAGTCAGATATAATATTTGCTGGACAGTCTATGCGGTTTGTGTTTTGTCAGAAGATGCTCACCCTCGCCACCAGACGAAGTGGGAATGTCCGACGTGAGGAGTTTTTTTCCAACCGGAAACGTAGCATGGCATCGCGCCCTCTTTTGGTGCTACTGATTGTCCTCTATCCTTTCCAGATCTTTTGGTATCTTCTTGTTTGCTTGGTAAATTGACATGATCTATCATACAACTTCTGAAGGACCGCTTGGTGCATTTTCTGAAGTTCTTACCCTGAACGTATGCTAAAAATACTGTTGCTGTCCTTATAAACGAAGTACACTAACATCAGAAACAAACACATCGCATAATATTCCCACAGCCAAGGGCGTCGCCACCGGGGGGCAGGGGGGGCAGTCGCCCCCCCTGCCGTCAAACAGGGGGGGCGCCGCCCCCCTGAAATTTGAGGAGGCCCCTATCCGGAAATGCACAGGAAAAAAGTGAGCAATGAGGCCGACGAGACACGAGAGGAGGCCTCCAAGACGTGAGAGGAGGCCCCTAATTTGAAGAAAGAGTCGCCTAGGAAAGGATAGGAGGCCCCAGAAATCACGAGAATGCCAACAATTGGCACGGAGGCCCCCAGGAATGCAAAGGATGCCCCCAGGATTGCAAAGGAGGCCCCCAGGATTGCAAAGGAGGCCTCCAGGATTACAAAGGAGGCCCCCAGGATTGAAAAGGAGGCCCCCAGGATTGCAAAGGAGGCCCCCAGGATTGCAAAGGAGGCCCCCAGGTTTGCAAAGGAGGACTCAAGGATTGCAAAGGAGGCCCCCAGGAATGCAAAGGAGGCCCCCTGGATTGCAAAGGAGGCCTCCAGGATTACAAAGGAGGCCCACAGGATTGAAAGGAGGCCCCCAGGATTGCAAAGGAGGCCTCCATGATTACAAAGGAGGCCCCCATGATTGAAAAGGAGGCCCACAGGATTGCAAAGGAGGCCCCCAGGATTGAAAAGGACGACCCCAGGATTGCAAAGGAGTCCCCCAGGTTTGCAAAGGAGGACTCAAGGATTGCAAAGGAGGCCCCAGGAATGCAAAGGAGGCCCCAGGATTGCAAAGGAGGCCTCCAGGACTACAAAGGAGCCCACAGGATTGCAAAGGAGGCTCCCAGGATTGCAAAGGAGGCCTCCATGATTACAAAGGAGGCCCCCATGATTGAAAAGGAGGCCCCCAGGATTGCAAAGGAAGCCCCCAGGTTTGCAAAGGAGGACTCAAGGATTGCAAAGGAGGCCCCCAGGAATGCAAATGAGGCCCCAGGATTGCAAAGGAGGCCTCCAGGATTGCAAAGGAGGCCCCCAGGTTTGCAAAGGAGGACTTCAGGATTGCAAAGGAGACCCCCAGGAATGCAAAGGAGGCCCTCACGATTGCAAAGGAGGCCTCCAGGATTACAAAGGAGGCTCCCAGGGTTGGAAAGGAGGCCCCCAGGATTGAAAAGGAGGCCCCAGGATTGCAAAAGAGGTTCCCAGGATTGCAAAGGAGGCCCCCAGGATTGCAAAGGAGGCCCCAGGATTGCAAAGGAAGCCCCAGGATTACAAAGGAGGACTCCAGGATTGCAATGGAGGCCCCCGAGAATGCAAAGGAGGTCCCCATGATTGCAAAGGAGGCCGCAGGATTGCAAAGGAGGCCCCAGGATTGCAAAGGAGGCCCCCGTGATTACAAAGGAGGACTCCAGGATTGCAAAGGAGGCCCTCAGGATTGCAAAGGAGGACACCAGGATTGCAAAGGAGGCACCAGGATTGCAAAGGAGGCCCCCAGGATTAGAAAGGAGGACTCCAGGATTGCAAAGGAGACCCCCAGGATTGCAAAAGGAGGCCTCCAGGATTGCAAAGGAGGCCCCAGGATTGCACAGGAGGCCCCTAGGATTGCAAAGGAGGCCCTCAGGATTGCGAAGGAAGCCCACATGATTGTAAAGGAGGCCCCCAGGATTGCAAAGGAGGCCCCAGGATTGCAAAGGAGACCCCCATGATTGCAAAGGAGGCCCCCAGGATTACAAAGGAGGCCCCCAGGATTGCAAAGGAGGCCCTCAGGATTGCAAAGGAGGCCCCCAGGATTGCAAAGGAGGCCCCAATACGGGAAGGGAGACCTCAGAAAATGAGAGAAGGCCCTAAGACGGAAGAGAAAGCCAGTGGATATGAGATGAGGTTTCCGAGACGTAAAAGCAATCCCCGAAACGGGTAAGGTTCCACCAAGATAGAAAAGGATAATCCAGAAAAGTGGCAGGAAGCACCTAGTTCGGAAGAGGACGATATAAGATTGGAAAGAGACCCTATGATGTACGAGGAAGCCCCTAAAATAGTAGAGAATGGCCATTAGATAAGAGGGATGGCTCCCAGGCGAGAAAGAAGGCTTCAAGACGGGTAAGAAGGTCCTCAGGAGATGACAAGGTAACTGAGATAGGAAAGGTTGCGTGTAACTTGGAAGAGGAGCCACCTAAGAGAGAACAGGAGTCCACCAGGAGATAAGAGGCCAACCTTAAAATGGGAAAAGATATAATCAAAACCCGGAACAGGAGGCCCCGAAGACGTGAATAGGAGGCCCCTAATTTGAAAAAGAAAGCCTCCAAAAGAAAAAAGGAGGCCCCTGCCGGACTCGAGAGAAGTCCCTCGAGATGGAGTAGGAGGTCTCCAGGGCCAAATGAGGCCCCGACGACCGGAAGGAATTCGCAGGAAATGAGAGAAGGCCCTTAAGATGGGAGTGGTAGGTAGCAGGTATGGAAGGAGGCGAGGTTTCCAAAATTGAAGATCCCCAAGACAAGCTTTGCGAGGACAAAGGAGGAGGCCCACGAGGCGTGGCAGGAGGCCCCTAATTTGGCAGAGGATGCCCCTGGAACATGAGAGGAAGTCCCATGCCATGTTAAAGGGGCCCCAGGATGTGGAAGGAGGTCCTCCAAAACGGGAGAGGAGGACCATTGAATATGGAGGAGGGTAGGACGGACGAGAAGACGTCCAAAACCGGTAAAGAAGCTCCAGGAAATGAGACGAGACCCCTAAGACGCGAGAGGAGGTCTATAATTTGCTAGAAGCACCTGAAATGGCAGGAGTCGTGCCGGGGTACTTGAAAATCACGACATGGGCCCAAAAAGATCCGGCCGGGGCCCCTGAAAATCTCGGTGAGCCTATGGGTACCAAAAATTCACGCCCGGATCATGAAAATCACGCTAGGGGCACGATAAGTCGTACCGTTCCCCCAACAGTATCATTTGGACACAAATGAAGCCGGGGCAACGAAAAACAATCCGGACATGGATAATCATTCTTGGGCCCCAACAATGACTCCAAAAGCATCCAAAACGTATTGGACACCCACAAAGTGTCGAGGTCACTAAAACTCGCGCTAGGGATCCAAGCAAATGACGTCGGGACACAAAAGATTACATTGGACTAAAAAAGTCGCGTCGCAGCCTTCGAAAATCTCACTGGGGACCAAAAAAGCCGCACCTGGACCCCAAAGGTTGCTGCTGCCCAAAAAATCAATTATCAACCGGAATGTCACTCTGCGCCCAAAAAAATCGGGTCAAAGTGCCCGCAAAACACGTTGGGCACTGGAAAAAAAACGCGTCAGGGTACCGAAAAAAATCGCACCTGGAGACCGAAGAATCGTACCAGGACCCAACAATATCACATAAGGACCTATAGAAAAAATAGAACTCCTTCGGTGGCCGCAGTGACATATCAAAGGGGCAAATGGCCCCTCCCTCCTAAGAGGGATATGCTCCCAAGAATCGAGCCGAGGCCCCCAAAAGTCGCGCTGGGACCACAAAGATTCGCGTCGGTCCACCAGAATTCGCGTAGGGGCTCAAAGTAAATACGAAAATCTGCAACAGGAACCGCCAAGATCGCGTTTGGGTCACAGCTAAGTACAACGCGCACCGCAAACTCGAACCGGTCCCACCAAATTTCGTGCTCGGACCCACAATTCGGTAGAACCAAAAATTTCGCGCTCAGACCCATCGGTAGTACCAAAAATGTGGTCTGGGCATCAAAAATTAACGTCGGGGCTGCCAACAATTGGCGTCTATGGCCCCACATAGGCACCGTGTGATCCCCAAAGTCCCATCGGTATCCGAAAAATAAAGCCGGAGCCCTCCAAAATCAGGAGGGATTGCAAAAAAGTCCGGGTCAGGACAATGGTTCTGGAGCACCGAACATGTCATCAGATGCCTTGACAAATCGCGTACGGCATCAAAAAAACATACCGGAGATCGAAGAAAATCGAGGTGAGATACAAAAACATGGCACCAGGGACTCGAAACATCAGGGCGGGATTCGGAAGTTAAAGAAAATTCAGAAGAGATCCACAAAAATCGCGTGGAGCCCAGATAACTGGCGTTGGGTCCCGGAACCACGCGCCTGGGCGCGATAAGTCGCGCTGGGACCCAGAAAAAACGCACCGAAGCCTCAAAATCGTACTGGGGTCCCACAAATGTGCGTCAGAAGCCCCAAATAAACACAGCGGGACCCTAAGAGCACAACGGGGATAAAAATGCGACTGGCCCTTCAAAGCGCAGTCTCGTAAAAAGCGGCAGGGTCCGAAAGCATGCGTTGTAGCCATAACTATATATACCGGGAACACTAAAAAAAACAAAAAACAAAAACACCGGAAGCTCTCAAGGCACACAGGGGCCATATGACCGCACAAGGGCCTGAAAAGAGGCTGGGGCCGCAAAAAGCAACATGATCCCAAAACGAACAAAAATACCGGGCACTAAGTAAACACATCGAGATCTTTGAAAGCGCCCCGACAACTAAAAAAAAAAAATTCGGTGCGCCAAAAAAAGCAACAAACCCTAAAACGAGCAGGGGTTTCGAAAATGCGTTGGGCCTGTAACAAAAATGAATTGGAGCCTTAAGACATCCGTAGACGAAGAAATACGAAACGGGTCCAAAGATATACACTCAGGCAGGGCTTCGGTTCGGTAGCCAACCTGGAAGCATGTTTAATCAAAGATATGAGGTGCATCACAGCTCAGCGGGTATCCGCATTTCTTCACCATAAAATATGGTAAGAAGGGAACTAATGATCGAATTTAATTAATCGAATGTTCGCAGCGAACGCCCATACGAAGCATTTTATCACGTCAGATATGGCGCAAGTCTATCATGTGGCAGCAATTAACAAAGAGTAGGAGGCCCAGCAGAATCCGTAGCATCGCACGAAGTGTGGCGAATGCACCGAATGCGCAAGATGGATGTGCACGTGCACTAACGTTGGCGTCGTGGCGACCGGGCACTATGAACTGGAATGTCTGAAATTGGAAAATTTTACATTTTAAAGTGATTTGTGCAGGTGTCATTTCAGCAGTGCGAGGTGACTTATCAAGGAATACCAAAAGAATACATTTGAACAGGTTGTAGGAGCTAGGGTTGAAATCCGACGAATCAGAAGCGATAGTGGTAGATTAGGCCCCTCCACAGGATAATTCAGTTGATCACTAATTATTTTATTTAAAAAGTTCCCCTTTGACAAAATAGTGGTCGAAATCGGAAGACTTTATTCAGTAGTTGGACCCCCTCCAAATACGTTTGCCCCCTCCCCTTGACGCAAATATAGGTGCGTCACTGGTCTCCCAATAATTTTCAGAAACTTACGCCCATGGAGCAAAGTCAACATTTCGGGGGTAAATTCCCCCTCACAAGCATACAAAACAACACCGATACCCCATATTAAATGGGAGGAATGATGTTTTAAAATGTATTTTATTCCTACAAAGTTGTCTTCTGTGATTACAGCCTGCATGATTAGAGCTTCCCAGCTTCAGTACCTTCTCAACGACATAATTTACAAAACGGTACAGCACAGCGATAACCATGGGCGTGACGGCGTGGAATTCGAAGGTTTTGCATTATCCATGCATTGCCATTGTTACATTGTTGCATTGCCATTGATGCATGGTTGTTCAATGCTTGTTCTTGCCGTGAATTTATTCGCGGAGTATTTATTATTTTAGCTTCTGTGCCAAGTGCCTTGCAGCCAGCACTAAATGTTATGAAAACAAATTAATAAATCCCTAAGATGACAATCAGAAAACCAATTCAATCCACTTCTCGTTTCACCTTCGCGAAGTTGTTGTCCTGGGACTGAGAAATGATCGTTTAAGTTTGTTTATGAGATCAAGCTGGTGGGAATGACTAACAGTAGTGATGAACCTAGCTATATTCAGTTAAACTTGGTGAACAAAGAAGTGGGTTGATCAATGGGAGATATCTTTATGATATGCTCAGCACGAGCCCCACCAGCTCGCTACAATCTAGAGGCCAGCGGGAAGATTCTTCTCGTCGATAAAGCATAAAGATATTGGTTTGTTTTGGCAATGACGTATTTATCTACATTTGCTTATATATACCCTGATATGGCTCGGTTCTCAGCGAAAAAAAAGATTCTTGCAATTGCGCTTTGCGTAAATTATATACCATGCCAAGAACAAACAAGACATCAATATGAAATCATGTTCCCATTCGGGAACCATACTAAGAGCCTAAAAAGCAAGAGTAGGCCATAACACAGTGGAGGCCCCTTTTCGGGGAGCAGAAGGCCCCCTATCAACATTGCCCCCCTGGAAGAATTTCGTGGCGACGCCACTGCCCACAGCTGCGTACAATAACTTGCATATAGAATAGAAGGCTATAGAAGGCTTCTATAGAAGGCTCTCGGGTATAAATATTCCGGATAGCTTTGTGCTTTGGCCTCGTACACCTTCCCGTAGGCGGGCAGGATGTCTGTCTTCGCCGCAGCATTCGTCACCCGGTGATCCATACGGTAGCCGTGCACAGGCAAGTCAGCTGACACACACATTGCCAGAGCTCGCACTCCTGACACGCACTCGAGTAGGCTCACTTTAGACCTGAGAGCCCAGCGAAACTTGCTGGGCCGATTCGGTGTTGCATCCATTTGTCGCAGCACGAAAGCCACGCCCTTCGTGCCTTCAGAACGAGTACTTTGCCTTTCAGCCTCCACTAGCTGCAGATAACTGTGCTGTTGAGCAACTCTTGAGGACGTCCGACGCTGAGCACGAGCGCTAAGCTAATCATAGATTATAGCCGTTTGTCCTCGCGCTCCCTACGCGGCCTCCTCATCGCGGCCGGCCTCGGCTTCATCATCACTCACGACGTGATCACCACCTTTCAGGGACACGAAGAACACCTCGTCTCCTGAAAGATAAGTGGCTTACTCGGACGTTTCGGGTCCGCACTGGTCTTTCAATGCCGTTCGCCACCTTGCCGTCAACCATGGTGGGTTGAGGATTGTACGCCACTCTGAGCCTGGTGCCGTCTGTTGCGGTGACGTAGATCCGCCTCAGCAGACGTATCTCGGATGATCTCACTGTCGCGTTCGTTCCGGGAGGCCTCTGCTGTCTCGCGCTTGTACTGGATCCGCAACGGCCGGCAGAAACTGGTTGAAGACGGCGTGGGTTGGTCCAGACGCAAGTACCACCCATCGTCAGTTGCGGAGGCACCAGAGTGGTAAAGAACATATTTTGTTCTGCAGCTTCATCACCGTCTCCCATCTGCTTGTTCGCAAACTTCCCTGTGGCTCCGTCAAATCCCTATTTGACGTAAAGCACCGCCGAAGTGTAAGTGCTGGATGACGTCGACGGCTGGTCGGCAGGTGAAGCTGAGTCGATGCGGTACCGGGATGCGATTTATGAATATCGGTGTAGGCGCAGCTGGGCGCAGCTAGGCGCAACTGAAGCTTGAGATACGCAGATGTGCTTGTCATGGTGGAAGTACCACTGTTTTCATTGGTATTGGTCTCTGGTTGTGCGCTGTTGCGCAATTGTAAAAAAATATATTTGGTACTGGGAGGTACTAAAACTTCGCACGAATGTAATGGCTTTTTGCTTGATCAAAGGTAACACATTGTGAACCTTTTTGTACCTTTTGAGTTGCTTGACACAATGAGAATATTCGCAGCTATCACTTCATATCGCACTTACCCGGTTTGATAGAATGCGCTTTGCCTTCATCAGTCGTCAAATTCCAACAACATTTGCACAAATGTGTATATTTTTGCACGCGTAATGTTGTCTACGTTCGACTACTTTTTACTATGTCAAATCAAGTACAAATTTTCATAAAACTATGACCTGGAGTCCTTCTGACATATGATGCAATGGCAGCAGAAAGATCGCTTGCAGAAAAAATAGTCGAAAACTGCATATTTGTGTTTTCCTTGTGTTATCACGCTGTGCGGTGGCGACATCTATAGTCGGAATGACCTACTGTGAGCTCGATGCTTGGTCGCGGGCGGGCCACCCGCTGACTCGGCAGCAACGGCGCGACGGCTTTGGCTCCGAAGGAGCCAAAGCCGAAGGAGCCAAACCGAAGGAGCCGACGCGCGATCTGAGCCGACAATCAAAAGGATTGCCGCCGACCTCGACGACAGCCCGACGACTGCCGCCGGCGACGCACACCGGGTCGCCGTCCACGAGCACGGCCCTGGAATGGCGGACTCCGGGAGGCTCTCCCTAATCCCGCCCGGGGTGAGATCGAGACCGGGATGAGACCGGAATGAGTCATGCGGGATCACCCAGATCCCCGTCATCTGTGGCAGGCACGGCGACAGGCCGCCGCCCACACGGCCACCCCCTTACTGCCTACGTCTGAGGGAAATCAAACCGACTGTCCAGCACTGCTGCCCTGCTGGACGGGACAAGCCGACTGTCCAACACTGTTGCCCTGCTGGGCGGGACAAAAGTGACGTTATCAACATCACTGTCTATACACTTACGATTGCTCGCATCCACGCCCAGCCGCTGACTCTGAAGACTGATGTGGTGAATGCTCTGCTCCACGGCCAGCGATTGGACTTTCTGTGCGTCACTTACTGACGCCCTACGTACTTGTCTTGTTCCCCGACTATAGCATAATCAAGCGTGGCGTCGAAAAATCAAGCGCGGGCCACAAAGTCCGTGGCAGGGCGTCGCTGTCATCCACAATAATGATATATGACATCACCAAAACATCAGTTCGAAAAGAAAACATCCGTTCGAATTGTTATTGAGGAGGCTCTGCAAAAACAGAGTCTGCTCTGAACCAGAATCCAGCCAGAAACCAGAACCAGCTTGTGTCAACGTTTCTGAAACCATGTGTGCAATTGTTCTAACTGAGATAGCTGATTGAAATGGATGCTGACGTGCTTTCTTGACTAAATTGCATCAGTTGATGGAAGTATGGAAGTTAGCATGCAGATTACTACGCGTGGGGAATTAAATACGCGTTCGTGCTTAGTTAATATCGGAGACTCGCATAACGGATGGAAAACTGCCCGGTACGAAGTGAAAGCCGGGAAAGCAACAAGAAGCATTCGACCACAGTTCATGGGTACGATTATTGAACCGTGTGGCCAGCAAGAGAATGCACCTACCTAGGGGATTATCTAGCTGCTGCCTCCAAGACGGATTATTCAGCCACAGTCCCCGAGTGGGAATATTTTGCTGTTTTTTTCGCAGTCCACTCTGAGTCGCATTCCATTACCCTATCGGTCCCTTGTGCAACAGAGATGTCGTGGCGTAAAAACAGCGCTGAGTATGTATTTCACGAAGGCTATCTGGAGAAAAACCAAGTTACAGCCATCGTGTGGTCTGCGGCTGTTTCTTTCCTCACTGTCAGTCTTCAATTGGATGTTCGAGTAAGACTTCCTTTCACCCTACCATACCGAGGGCATTTCGTCATCTTTCCCTACCGAGGGAGATGGTTGCCACCCTTTCCTCTCACCTTACCATTCATAATTAAGTTAGTGACATGAAACACAAACCAGCGTGCTACTTGGCACACGCCCTGTCTAATGCCCTGTAACAAGACTCAGTTGGTGGACAGTTGACCCTCCCCCTCCTTCCGGCGAGATCAAACATGATTTCGTGGGTTAACAGTTGACCATCTCCTCTCTTTCCAGGTCAGATCGGACAAGATTCCAAGGGCATTAGGATTCCACGGATTCCACGGATTCATGTTACAGGGCATTAGACAGAATGTGTGCCAAGCAACACGCTGGATTGTGTTTCATGTCGCTAGCTTAATTAGGAATGGTAAGGTGAGAGGTAAGGGTGGCAACCATCTCCTCGGTAGGAAAAGATGACGAAATGCCCTCTGTATGGTAGGGTGAAGGGAAGTTTTAAGTTCACCCTCTCCCCTCCTTCCCGGCTAGATCACATTTCGCGACGTAACTGTGACCAAGCGGCAGTTGCGACGGTTTGGTGATAAAAATGAACGCTGATTTCACATTCCTGGTGTAAAGGACCATCTGAGGTGCTTCATTGATTGAGGTTGTCCAAGATCAGGAACATAAGATTGCCTCGGATAGAGGTCTTCGAATTTGGGATCATTCGGGGTGATTTTGGGTGTATAATTCGAAATTCGCGGCAATTAACAACTTGAGCCTGCTAGTTTTGCCTGCGTTTCTCTTGTCCACTCTGGTTGGAATTGCCAGGGGTCGTGCTCATTCCTAAAGGCCATCTGACGGTGACAATATGTCCATATGCGTCGCTTAAAACAAGAGAAGCGAAAATCGGCGGACAATTTTGCGAGTAAGAGGCCGTCAAAGTCAAAACGTTTCGTCGTGTTTGACCACAAAAATCGGCGCTAATGCGCTACCTGTATATCAGCAAAAGGGAAGCGTTCTTGGCAATGCTAGCGACTTGTTTGATGCATATTGTTATGCTATATTGTTTCAAGATCATGCTAGGTCACCGAGGTCAAGTTAGGTTACGTTCATGACAGGTCAGTGGAAACAAACTTGATCAACTGGAAGGTTGTCAGAAACGCAGATGACTGTCATGCGATTCATGCCATTTTGCATATTGCTCCCTTCTGAAAACTGCTGTTTTTGTCATTGTGAACCTAAGCGTGTCCATACTTCATTCATGTACTTCAGTCCTTTCTTCGTGAAGCCGATTGCGCCGGGTCGCCGGCCGGTCAGGCGGGCGACCCGGTTCCGGTAGTTGAAACCGGTAACTGACCCGATAAAGTAATGATATATAGGTGACCTGAGGTCAAATTCCGGACATATCATCCGTATTTAATCATTAGTTATGTCTAAAACATCATTGACGCCCATTTATGAGCATTTAAACAAAATCGCAGCGATCTATAACAATGTCAAGCCAAGCCACGCAAAACAAGCCAAATATGGCATGTGTGACCTGATTTGACTTTGCAGATGTTGACCTAAGGTTATGCAATTTGCACACAATAGATTTCACCACCATACCAATCTACTCTGGAAATTTCGTTACTCTAGCTATAAAAGGAGCGAGATGTTAGGGGTCAGATTACGCCCCACCCCACCCCACCCCTCCCCCCTCCCCCACCCTCTCCAGAGCGCGTAATTTTCAGACGACCTCCAGGGCGCGTGTTAACTGGAGATACCCCGATGTCCGCATTACCATTGCGGCAGACGCATAACGAAAAGTGCATATTTATTGAAACAAAGTCGAACGCAGTAATCATTTAGCACGCTGGGAGCAGCGCAACCACCATGTAACAATACCGAGACCACCGTCCATAAAGTTCACGATTTTCATTCAAGCAAAGTCTTGTCACCATCATTAAACTAATGGAAGTATTATGAAAGCGCCCCGTCCATTTTACACCATACCGTCCAGTACATGACAAAGGAAAGGCATACCCATACTGTGCATTGTATGATAAACATAAAATAAGCTCCAACTGTTAGAAACGTCTCCACCACAACTTACCTTCACCATATCACCACCCGGATTATCCACTGTTTGTCAAGGTGTGCGATTGCCGACTTTGACCAGCCAAGAGGGTTGTGTATTGGATGCCGTCCGGACCAGCCGCCGACCGTGTCGCCTGGTGGCCACGTGACCTGTCCGAGTCGACGTGGCGCCATGATGAGAAAAACGTGCTCCCAGCACGCCATCTATCAGACGCTAATGGCCCGCTTTACGCTCCAGTTACTCGCTATTTAATGGTGAAGTAAAGCGAGTTCACTTAAATCGACGCCCCACTACGGGGCCCATCTAATGTTGCCGCTGCTTATGCTTTACAGCGATATTTAACCGCATTCCTAGGTCGAAGGCGAAGGAAACTTAGCAACAATGGCGCGTCATTTAACATCATGCGGGCTAATTAACCATACAAAAGTACTATGGATATATATATATATATATATATATATATATATATATATATATATATATATATATATATATATGTATATATATATATATAATATACGCTGATATGCTTTATAATATAATATTTTGTTTGTGATATTATTTTGTTATACAGCATCTAGCGATGCTCCACGAATTGCTGCTATCCCTATCGTTATGCAACAATTTACATGAATGGAAATGGATGTTAATCCGAATAACGGGATCTTCTAAGTGGGGCGGCGCAAGGCTCAGGCGTGGGTCCACTTCCCTTGACCATTTTTGTGAACGACATTTGTTGCTAGAAATTTAGTCCTAATTCATCCCAGGTGCTTTTTAAGATAAAAATATAATCAGAGCTTTCTGCGTGAACCCTCGTCCCACCATCCGGTACTGGAACTCCAGTTGAATGGCATAATTTTGACGGAGAGTTGTACGTGCCGCCAATGCCAATGTGTGAAGGAATGAGGAAAACGTTCGCTTCTGATTCAAGTACGCACCCCTGCTGCCCTCTCGGGTTCAAGTCAGCATGATGTCGTACACAGCACAATGGCCAATAATTAACCCTTACACAGGAGGTGGGACGGTCTCCACTGACTAGTGAGAAGATCCATACCCTCTAACCACCCAGCTGAAGAGGTGGGCCAGTTTGGCCGCCTAGATTGTCCAATGTGTCTGGTTCAAGCCTGACGACATGGCCGCTATTATTACATTGGCTTCCCGGGGACTGGTAGAAACTGGCATGTGTTGTAAGTCACGGATGAAATAGCTGCTATTATTGCATCGGCTTCCCGGAGACTGACAGAACTTGGTAAGCGTTGTACATGACGGATGGCATGGCTGCTATTACTACATTGGCTTCCCAGGGACTAGTAGAAACTGGCAAGTGCTGTAATTCATGAATGTAACGAGTTCTTTCCATGCCCGGCATCTCACTTAAGTCTGGGGCAAACTTCTTTGGGCTACGTGAATAGTACTATGGACCTCGCGTTGACGATATTAAAAACCCCGGTTATGTTTTCAATAACTGTACCACAATTCCAAGGGCTCCGATCCAAACATCTCTTGACAGGCACCACAAAATCGAGCACTTATATTCGTGCCATGTAGTTCCAATTTTCGAGAAAGAGGGGAAAGTCAAGACTATAGGCCAGTAAGCCTCACATCCCTAGGCTGCAAGGTATTCGAATCAATTATCAAGGATATAATAGTTAGTTTTCTGGAAGGAAACATATTGATTCAAGATACTCAACATGGGTTTAGAAAAGAGCGGCGATCGTGTGTCACAAATCTCTTGGCCTTTTTGAATTTTGCTACAGAGCAATTTGATCAGGGAAAGCAGGTTGATGTAGCATATCTTGACTTTAGTAAGGTCTTTGACAAGGTACCCCATAAACGGTTAATGATGCAGCTTCAGCTCCATGGTATTGCAGGTAGCATCCTATAATGGATAGAGTTGTGACTTTCAGATAGACAGCAGAAAGTGATGCTAAATGGTACAAAGTCATCATGGCAAAATGTTCTTAGTGGAGTCCACCAGGGTGTCTGTACTGGGGCCACTATCTTTCATTATTTTTGTAAATAACATTGAAAGTGGCCTAAGCAGCAGTTCCGGGCAAGT
Source organism: Ashinkailepas kermadecensis (assembly GCA_034440615.1). Taxonomy (NCBI): domain Eukaryota; kingdom Metazoa; phylum Arthropoda; class Thecostraca; family Neolepadidae; genus Ashinkailepas; species Ashinkailepas kermadecensis. Next base: position 138,555 of record JAOTOM010003436.1, read on the forward strand.
GCGTTCATTTAGTGCGCTCCTGCGTTCTTGCGTACGTACGCACTGCCTTTTAGGAAAACGCAAGAACGCAGGAACGCAAAGTTTTTCAAAGGAACGCAAGTAAGAGGAACGCACCGCCAGAAATTTTAAAACGTTCCTCATTGTGTGAAGTGTGAACCCGTCTATACCCGTCTAACCAACGAACTTTGTAATTTTGTTCATTTCTTTCACAGTTTCACTGCGATTGTTAATATAAACATGGACAGATTTGTGAAGAGAAGAGGAGGTGACAGCAGGAGCAGGAGTGTGTCTGCCTCTGGGGACTCGGAGAACAGCGCTAGCGTTAGCGCTAGCACCGATCCAGCACACCGGGACCTTCTGGAGCGGCGCCGCTTGTCAGTCAGATGTCGGGCATCTCCGACATCAGTGACTCCCACTTCCTGGAGCCCTCCCAGCCGTTCCAGGTGTCCGTGGACGACAAGGACGACAGTGGGACTGACACTGAGGAGGTGGAGACCCAGGAGAGGCAGGAGGGCACCAGACTGCTGAAGGCTGGGCTGGAGGACCTTCAGATGTAAGTTTAAAATGTTATTTAAATGTCATAATATTAAATATTTTTAATTTAAAGACTTAAATAATAAAGACTAAAGAGTAAAAAAAGGTAAAATAACTTTTAAAAATCAGTTTGTTTTTTACGTTTTTATGGCTATCGTCGTTATTATGTTATCGCCGATTGGATTTTCTCATTTTAAACATATTTTATACATTTTACAATTTTTCAGGTTCTTTTCCTGGTCGTCTTATATCAAGACTGAGAAGGACAAGGATGGAAGGAAGATCCACATGGGGAGGGCTAAGTGTGAGGAGAAGACATGCGTCAAGAAGGGCGGGAAGGCTACCACATATAGCTACACCACCAAGACCAAGGCCAACCTGAGGAAGCATTATGAGAGTGTAAGTAAATAAAAAATATTATTTTATGTAAAAAATTTAATTTAAATTTTTTAATTTATGTGAGTAGATACATAATGCATAGATGTCTACAGTTTTTACTTTTTAGCACTTAGACTTAGCATACAAAGTCGCAATGAACTAAACATTTATAAATAATAAATGTTTTATTTAATTTCTATTTTTCCAGATGCACAAGGGCACCTTCAACACCTTCAGGGCAGCGCTGGATGGGGCCAGCAAGAGGGGCCGCTCCAAGGGCAGGGAGGACGACTTCCCCGACAAGAGGACCCGCCGCCAGATATCCATGGAGGAGTCCTTCAGCAGGAAGGTCAGGGTGACCCCAGAGGTCTTGAGGAAGACTTTCACCAGGTATAATAAAAGTTTTATAAAATAAACACTTATACCTAACCTAGCGCTACTAGTAAAGCTACATAAGTTCTAAAAATAAACAATATTTAATATTTATTTTCTATTTCAGGTGGTTCATCGATACTATGATGCCCTTGAGCATTGTAGAGCACCCCAGCACCAGGCACTTCTTCAGCCTCGTCGCGCCGGACTTCTCCCTGCCGTCCAGGAGGACCCTGAGGAGGGACATCGATCAGGTGTCGGCCACTGCCAAGTCGGATATCTCCAACCTGCTGTACGACACCAGCTATGTCGCGACTACCGCAGACAGCTGGACTGCACACAGCAGGGCCTTCATTGGCATGACTGGCCACTGGATTGGCAAGGATCTCCGCCGCCAGCATTGCACTTTGGCATGCAAGGAGATCAAGGTAATAAGAAGAAAAAAAGTTTAAGTTAAAACCTTTTAACTATATAAAAACAAACTAAAGTTACCTTGCATTGCCAGAAATATAATTTCATTTTATAAATCGTATCGCTAACGACGTTCAGATCGGTAAATATAAATAAATATAAATTATTAAATATATTTTTTTGCAGGAGAAGCAGACCAGCGACCTCCTGGCCAAGGTCATCACCGACATCCACCAGGAGTTTGGCCTGGCCAACAAGGTGGTGGCCACCACCACGGACAACGGCGCCAACTACGTGGCGGCGTTTAGGCACTTTGGTGCGGCGGAGGTGGCCGTGGAGGGACAGGAGGAGGAGGTGGTGGTTGGCCAGCCTGGCAACCTCCATGTCCAGCTGCATCAGGTGGCGCCTGAAGTGGCTGTCCATCTGCCAGTCCACTACAGATGTGGGTATGTACACTTAATTAGTAATGATTATTTCAATAATATTTTTATTCTTTCAACAGGTTTCTTTTGTGTGAGATAACTTTGGAAGAAATGAGAAAAGTATCTGGAAAAAACTTAATTTTGCTTTTTTAATTCCAGTGCACACACCATCAACCTGATAGCCACTGTGGACGTGCAGTCTGTGCCAGGGTGGAACCAGGGCCCAAGGGCGCCTTTCACCAAGGCTGCCTCAAAGGCCCAGGCCACCTGGAACCTGCAGAACCGCAGCTCGGTGGTGAGCAACTCCATCAAGGAGAAGACTGGGAGGAAGCTGAAAACATTCTGCGTCACTAGGTAAGAGTCAATCATGAATATTTGAGATCAGATAATCTTGTTAGAGTCAACAATAGAACAGTTAAAAATGTTTTTTATTTGTTTCTAATGATTTTTCAACTTTTTTTTTCAAAGGTGGAACTCCTACTACGACGCCGTCTTCAGCCTCATGGACGTCCTGTCCAACCAGGAGAAAATGAGAGCCCTCAACGATATCATCAGCAAGGGAGGGCTGCCAACTTTTGATGAGATGGACAAACAAGTAAGTAAAAGAAATTGAAGTTATTAACTTATTTTTCATATTTTACGCTCTTCTATAATGTATAATGTATTCATCTATAAAGTAGATTAGTTAATAAAGTTCAAGTAAATTTAGTTAAGTAAATGAAAATCATGTGCAAGTTTTGACATGACATTAAAATTTGAAGTAAATGAAATAATTTTAAACTTTCTTTTGTAGGTCCTCTCAGAGTACATGAAGGTCATGAAGCCCGTGGCGGAGTGCCTGGACAACGTCCAGTCCGAGGCAACTGCCCACATGGGCAACTTCATGCCGACCTTGCACATGATGCGCCTGCACCTGGAGAACCTGAAGACTCACAGACTGCAGTATGCCCAGCCGCTGGTGGCCGCGCTGCTGGGAAGAGAGGGTAGTGGGAAGGGGTTCTATGGCAGGTTTTCCGCGAGGCTGAAGGAGAAGGACATCCTCATGGCCACTGCTCTGCACCCCCACTACACCATGTCCCTGGTGCACCACTTCAGCCCGGACGAGGCTGTGAACATCAAGCAGCGCATCGTGGAGGAGGTGACGGAGATGGTGGACGCTGAGGAGAGGCAGCCTGAGGAGAGGCAGGAGGAGGTGGACCAGTTCCACCTGCTCCTCTCCACTGCCGCAGTGCCGGAGGTGAGGCGGCAGGAGGAGGTGGAGGAGACGGTCACCAAGACCCTGGACCAGTGGAAGAGGGCGATGGTGAGCGTCCCCCTCAGCCACGACCTCTTCCCCACCAACTACAGGGACGCCTGGCTGGACCTATTTAAAAAATACAATACTCCTCTTCCCAGCTCAGCTGCTGTGGAGAGGCTGTTTAGCTCAGCGGGAGACATTTTGCGGGCAAAGAGGTCCAGCCTGAGCAACATTAACTTTGAACAGCTGGTGTTTGTGAGGGGCAACATGCACCTCCTTGGGTACAAGGAGGTGCAGGAGCAGGACAAGGAGGAGGAGAAGGAGTAATACTGTAATACAAAATAATGAAAATGTTTAGAAACAATGTGTCTACTTGCCAAATACAGTGCAGTACCTTGTATTTTGTTTTATTTTTGAGTTGCGGAATAGTTCTTTTGATGCGCACAGTAGTGTTTTTGAGGAACGCAGTGTTTTTTTTAATAACTTTTTGAAGTTTTTCGACGAACGCACTACTTTTTTTGAGGGACGCTCTAACCCGCTATTGACCGGGGGGGGCGTTTAACGCCCCCCCCAGCAGTTTTTTGCGCTAGCAAAAAAACGGTTGTTGTCGTGGGCTATCCAATGGTACTTTATTTTTTTCTCTATCTCAAACGGGAGCCGAGTTAGCATGGGGGGGGCGAAAAACGCCCCCCCCCCCGGTCAATAGCGTTTGGCTCAGGACCCCGGTCAATTGCGGGTTAATAGTTTGGGACCGCTAACGCAGGAACGCTAACGCACCGAGCGAAAAAAATTGAGGAACGCTATTCCAGGAACGCACTAACCGCGGCCGGAGGAACGCAGGAACGCTAACGCACTACCCAAAATCGAGGAACGCGCCCAGCATTGCTAAGCAGTAAGGTTTTAAAATTTGCGGATGATTTGAAGGTCTTTAGGGCAATAAAAGGACACAATGAAGAAAGACTTAGACGAGCTTGCGAAGTGGTCCGCAAAATGGCAAATGAAATTTAAATTTGAAAAGTGCAAAATCATGCTTGTAGGTAGGCAGCATATGAAGGCTACATACTTGATGGGTGGCCAAGTACTATCTGTGACTCAGCAGGAGAAGGACGTAGGTGTTATTTTGAACACAAAATTGGGGGCATCAGAACAGACCAAAGAAGCCAGGAAGAAGGCACTAAGAATGTTTGGGGCAATAAATAAGAATGTATCATACAAAAGTGAGGAAGTCATCAGGAAGCTTTACTAAGCATATGTCAGGCCACATTTGGCTGGCTGTGTCCAAGCTGGTCCCCTAGTTATGAAAAAGAGATTTCATTGAGATCTTTAAATTTGTTCATGGTCAGGAACAGGGATATATCAGGGAAATGTTTGAATTTAACAGAAATGATGCAATTAGAGGTCATCAATTTAAAATTAAAGTTAATCACAACAGGACAAGGTTAAGACAGTCTTGTCTTCACCAACAGGGCAGTAAAACATTGGAACCAGCTGCCAGAAACCATTGTCACTAGCAGCACACTGAACATCTTTAAAAACAGCATAGACACACATTATAAGAAAAGAGGGCTTGCTTTTCGGTATTCCAGGGAGGGCTGATCGACGGATTCGGTAGGCAACTGGTTCAGTGTCCAGAGTGCAACCAGGAAGGGCCCCTGTGGCTCATAGTTGCACTGATCTTTTATGTCTCATTAATAAGCAGAAATATGGTGACAATAGTTCAGATTAAATAGTGCAGCAGTGATAGTCTAATTAGTACAATAACTTCTTTCAGCGCCAGGCAGCTTCAATCAAGATCGACGGACGACAATTCGGCACGACGACAATTCGGAAGAACGCATTTTATATTTTTGCTTGGTGAGCGAAATCATGCCCACTTTTATTTCCGCCGTCAAATTTGTCAATTTCGATGGACTAGGTGTCACGGAAGGTCACGAGTTCACGAGGTTATGAGGTCATGAGGTCAAATGTAGGAAATACTGATATTTTATTTCGGAAATGTTTCAGTTGATCTTTTTCCTTCTGAAATATATATAATTTGACACCCTTTCCTCTTCATATTCATGAGATATCCATCATGAAACCAATCCATGTTATTTGACCTAAATATAATGCCGGAGGCTATAGCTCAAAACCGTTGGCTGAATCGGGCTGAAATTTGCACCGCCGTATTCAGAGCCAAAGACTACCCTGTGAATAAATTTTGGTCTCAATCAAAATTATGGGATGAATTGCATTGGTCGAGCTGTCGTGCAGCTGCCTTTTTTGCTGGAAAAACGCCTTGTCTATGATTTCATTGAAATACCTCCATGATGTTTGCCGTCATTTTTCTTAGCCTGAAATTCCCTCTTGCAATAAAAAGTATTGAAGTGTTCAAACTTAATAAGCGCCGCCAGTGCTCATCTGGGGAAGATACTAAAGGGAAAGGGAAGATACAACAAGCCTGGACAAAAAGTTACTCAACATCCTAATCAATACCACATCTTAAATTCCAAACGAACTATCCAACAACATCTACACATCTAGCAATACCTATATATGTACCTAGCTAGCCCTATTGACTCGATCCCGCGTAACACGCATGGATCGAGTGCCCTATCAATGATTTTAAAACACCATCCATGCCTGCTTGAAGGAGCCAGCACAGTGTACACCTTCTAGCATAAATATCACCCCATCCACGCCAAATTGGACCTCATAAACAGGATTATCTAGCCCAAAGACATTGTCCACCGTGATTTTAAATACATTCAAAGTGGAACTACCCATAACATCAGCAGGCAGCCTACCGCCCTTTGTGATCAGCCAACCTTTGTGTCGAAAACGTGCAAGAAACTATGTTTTAGACGCGAGTAAAACAGATGCTTATATGGTTGATAAACCATTAGTTTTGTAACTTATATATATACAAGAACCGTAAGGTGATGTGCCTTCTGTATTGGTCATGGTGACATACCAGCCGATTTGCATTGCATAATGTGACAAAAGCACACTTCTAGAATGGTGTATTTTAACGTTTTCTTCGATTTTTTCCTTCGTCTTTCCGGTCAGAACCTCACACCTCTTCTCGAGTGGGGTCGATACATGCCCCCTCTAATCTCTAAACTAAGCGTCGCACGGAAACGAAAGATGTGTCATCGGAAAGCGTTCGACGAGTAATGTCCGAAAACATCCCCACAAGCGAAAATTGTATTCCCCACAAGCGTCGTCACTAGGTGACACCTAGTGACGTCGTTTGTGGGGAATTCAATTGGGGGATGTTTTCGGACATTACTCGTTCTATGTGATCACGACTGATATCATGTTTTTGGCTCTGGAGAGATCATTTCGGGTATATTATAAAATCGAAAAACTATTTGGAATCAGAAAGGGAAGGCGAAATTGACTATTGTACTATACTTTTTGTCCACCCAAAAATCAAAACTTTAAGTTTTATACATTTTCGAAGTTTTGAGTATTCGGTTTTCCTTAATTTTCATTTTTTTAATGCGTAGAACAGACAATGCGCAAAGCATTGCATGAAGTCAACTTGTCTTCATAAAAATGCCTACTTTTGCCTGAATCTTCAGGCAAAAGTATTTGAGTGAGGGCACCTCCAGAATTTTAGCACACATGGGAAAATTGCAAAACTAATGCATCATCAAAAACGAAGAAATTCCCAATTTCCTCTCATGCGCATCGTTGCATCACTAGAGATAAACAAACACTGAAAGTTCCACTCAAATATCTTTATCCGTTAAGCCGTGAAGACTAGTTGAACTTTTTTGGGAGATGCCCTCACTTGACCTTCAATAACTCGTTGACCCCAGATGACCTGCCCTCAAGATTTTCACATAGCATGCAAATTGATGTGGGAAAAGGTTGCACAATTCCGGGCAACTACCGTTCTCCGTTTTTCCGATATCTTCGGAAAACCTCACGGGGAACGTAAAGAGACCGGGACGAGGCTCGTTTACCTGAAATGTTCATAATCTAATGTTTAAGATCGTCAAAAACGTGGCCGGATTGCAAGTTTCTCTGCGCTGTTTTTGTGTCAGTAGCTGTGACTACTTTCCCTTCTTCTAAATATAGCGGGCGCGAACGTAATGACTAGCGATGGTACTCAAGCTGATGTGAATTCCACCAAGACACAAGTGTTGGCTGAGTAGCGTACCGTTCTGTCGTCTCATCAATAATATTGCAGTGTATTTGCACCTTCGAATTACACCAAAAACGTTCACCAAAAATGAATGGCACTGCAGGAATCAAAACGATGTGCATGCTACCGTGTCAACCGCAGCAATGAAAACCCTGCGTGGCCCGCAAACCATCTTGGACGCCGATGTGCCGCCGTCAGCTTGGAACAACTGGGAACTGGTTGAACGAGGAGCTGAGGCAATGCTGCCACTGCTTACAGCGACTGGTGGCAGCTTTCATGGCGGATTCATGGCGGATTCATGGCGGATCCATGGCGCACGACGCACCGGTTTCAAGAGCCACACAACGAGCCAACTTTTTCACCAATTTACCCGTCCTTTGGCCGTCTATGCATGGCTATCAAGTCATCTTTGAGTTCAATTAGCCGCTCGGTCGGCCGAGCCTCCAGCTGCGAGGGACTTCCCCGAGTTCCCGGCCGGTGAAGTAGACGGGCACGTGCAGGAGAACTGCGGGAATAGCGTCGGAATAACCCAGCACGCGGTGGAAACAACTGGTGCATCGAACCTCGACTACACACGTGACCGACAATGCACTGCCACCCTAATTAGACGGGTGATTCACTGCACTCTACAAATATATCCCATCTCGTACAATTATTCGTACCTGGCCCATCACAGACGTGATAAAGAAGAACTTCAACACCTCATGCACTCGATGCAATACTCTTTCACATCGAAAACTTTATGTTTCTGGCTTAATTCCATATTCATCCCCGACACGGAACACTTGCACCATGGATCATGTACGCCTGGATTGGAAACCAACAGCTGTTTGCGTATCGGCCCACTCAGCTAAGTAAAAACACGGAATCGCGGCCGGTTTTAGGCCGTGCGCCTATGGGAGTTCAGGGTACGCATTTCGTATTTGATTTTTTTCCAATTGATTCAGCCATCCCAGGAAGATTGCATCACCCTTTCATGATACAGAATTGATCAAGGAACCTTACAGTTCTTTCCTTATTGATTTATTACGCTCCGTTCAGAAGTTGTCGTGGTGCGAAGTGAAGAAATTTGTGAGAGGGAGCCCACCTCGCCCCAAGGGTCGGCCCACCGATGTTGATATCTTGATGATCTTTATCTTGAATCTTTATCTTGATCTTGAAATGATTGGACGGGGCAAAGTACATGAAGGCAATGGGCAGACCAAAATTAATTGGGGGGGGCACATTCCATTGGCTCCCATGTTAGAAGTTGAAATAATTGCGGGGGTGGGTTAAGCAAACATTGAGGTGGCAGTTCCCCTCAAAGGTGTATAAAACAACACCCCTGAGTCGAACGACTGGCAAGTGGTAGCGAATCGGCGAGAGGTAGTGGCGTTGCCAGCTAGGGTATGTTGCAAGGGCTGATCCAAGGGGAGGAAGTGAAAGTTGCGCCCCTTATGACCCGAAGGACGCCTCTCTTGGAGGCTCCAGTGTATCCCCTCCCTCGAATTTCTCAGCGCAACGCGCTCCTCGGCCTGGGAACGACAGTCCTCTGAGAGTCCGAACGCACGCCGCGAATTTTTCGGCGAAAGGCACTCCTCAGACAAAAACAAATGGTGCCTCTCTGGGAGATCGGAGTGTACCCCGTCCAAATGTTCTGGACAAAGAGCCGCCCCTCTGGAGAAATGACGTCTCCTTGGCAAAATCATAAATTTGTCAGTGGTATGGTGTAGGGGGGGGGGGGCTTGTACCCTCCATGGAACTTCCGCTCAATCCTCTTTGCGGATTGGTTGGTACGCCGAAGTCTGTACTCACCCATTCAGTTGTGTAAACCACTCCACCTGAAAACATAAGCCACATATCTAGAGAGCAAGGAGGGTGGGGGCGAAAGGAGAACCGTCTATTCTTATCTTTGAGGGTGAAACTGCCCCCTCAATGCTTGCTTCCCCCACCCGCAATAATTTCAACTTCTAACATGGGAGCCTATGGAATGTGACCCCCTATTCATTTTGGTCTGCCTATTGCTTTCATGTACTTTGCCCCTCCGATACTTTTAAGAAATAAACATCGGTGGGCCGATCCTTTCGTCGAAATGGGCTCCCTCTCACAGATGCATTCACTTCGCATCACGACAACTTTGGAACGGAGTGTAATAAATCAATAGGAAATAATGGTAAGGTTCCTTGATCAATGCTGTATCACGAAAGGCAGATCCAATCCTCCTGGGGTGGCTGAATCAATTGGATAAAAAAGTAAATACGAACTGCGTACCACGAACTCCCATAGTCGCACGGCTTAAAACTGGCCGCGTTTCCGTGTTTTTACTTACCCTCCGCTAGGTGGCAGGTTGATGCCGCTGATACGCGCAGATCAAAGGCGCCGACGCGGAGTTTCCAATCCAGGCGTACATGATCCATGCTTGCACCACACGCGAAACACACGAGTCCGGGACCTTCGACCAAGGCCGGAAGTTCCTTGCGATGCTGTTAGCATCAACGGCAGCGCTGACAATGTTCGCCGAAATTTGCGAGGCGCTGATGGCGCCGCGGCGGAAAAGCTTGGCACGATTCTGGTTGTTCTGGTCAGGTTAGGTTAGGCTTGATTATATTATGTAATAATATATTTATGACGATGACATTCTGAGGAAGAAACGGACGAGGCACAGCCCGGACCGTCCCATTAAGGTATGTAAATGTACCATGTATGTGCTGTACCATGTCTATGACGTCATCAAACCGTAATGACATCATCAATTGTATGGATCGTCGCTGACTTAAAAGTAATCATTTGCGGAGAAAATGAGTGGCCGCATCGTCTGGATCACGTCAAAAGCATGGCATTAAAAAAATAAAAAAAAATTTACCATGATCTCCTAATTTACGAAAAATGTGATAGACTTGGTTGGAATAGGTTATATTTTTTACATTTTACATTATTCTTCATTATATATTTCCCAATTAGCAGCCATATTTTTTGTAATTCGCTTCCTACAGGCTGAAAAGTATGCATTTGTGCCAGAAATGAGTGCGTACCTTATTTAATCGCATTCAGATATGTTACCATGTTTCCTTGAACTGCCATACGCAAATAAAAATGCAAATTTACAGGTAATGCTAGATTGGATTAGGTTTTTGTTAATTGCGTTTTTGACAATTTATGTAATTCAAGTATAAGAATTAATAATGTAATGATGCAAATCATGTAAGTTGTATGCAATAATTTAGGTAGTATATTTATTTATGTATTATTTATTATTTTATCCAAATTTATGTTATCGTAACCTGTTTTTTTCGTAATTGCGTCATGACCACCATTTTTTTATTCTACTTTCCAATTGAAAAATAGGCATTTATTATGTAAATGACTGGTGTCATCATCTTAATCATGCATGGTATTCAACATTGCATATTTAACATCCTCCTATTATCGTTAATTTCAAATTGATTCTGATGTAGCCCATCATATTTGCACTAAATTGCTTACCAACTAGAAGCACACAGTGTCTACATGTAGATTATTGTGCATATTATTGTATTCGTCAGAATTTGGAAGTTACCTCAAGTTTAATTTGTATTCACATTCTGTCTGGATGATTGAGCTAGTCAATTTGGACCTATTGTGGTTGCGGTCATCAGGTGCCATTAGAATAACACTGGTGCAAACCCAATTAATCCAAATAATTGTGCAACATAGCCATTCGTGACTTGGACAGAAAACCAGACAGCATCAATCGTCGGGTGGCACCAACTACCAAGACACTACACATGTCGGTCGCCAAAGCATGGGACTGAGGGGGCATATGGCTCCAAAGATGTCAAAATTTAACTGATCGTGCCTGTCGCATCACGCCTGCCATGTTGCATGGAAAGAATCAGTCTCAATTTGTTTCTTTGTTTATTGGGTGGTTTACGACGCATTTTATACACGATCACGACTAATGGCGCCGTCCACACTGTTTCGCTGGTTGGCCGCGGGATTTGGAAATGTCCTGAGTGGTGCAAGTGTTGAACCTGGGACCTTGGTATCCAGCGCTCAACACCTCAACTCGCTCAACACCACTTGCCCCCTCTGCCCCGAATCGGTATCAAGTTATCTTGTCTACCCATGTTCAAAATCTGTGACAATGCTAAGCTAAACCACCTATTGTCAGCCAAAATACAGAGACCGAAAATATGAAAGATGGGATCTTATCAAAAACTTGAACTATGACTAAAGGTTAAAACTGGCACACCTTTGCTATTACTCAAGAGGTTGCGTATAACTCAGATGAGGTATGCATCCATCTTACCTTATCAGTATGTTGCATCACTTTGGGTATTGTGCACATACAAGCAAAGTGGATCGATCCAAGCTTCCCAAGACTTTTGTGTTTTAGTATTATTTTTCCCAACATCTTTTGTGGCAATGCAGATGTAACCTAAGGGGACGAGTGGTCTAGGGGTAAGATGCTCGTCTCGCAATCGAAAGGTTGTGGGTTCGAATCTCACCTGTCGCTACTCTTCGCTCGCGACCAATCGGCGTGAGAGATTGGCGACGCTATATGACTCAACGGTCGACGTGTCGTAAAACCAATAACCAACCAATAACCAACAGATGTAACCTAACATAATAATCTACTGATGTTAGATCACCTAAACCTACTGATCACCTAATCCTACTGATGTTGGCTCACCTAATATCACTACATCACTGGAGGATAATGTATCATCTGCGGTATCAATGCTAGGTGACATGATTTCAAAGAATTAAAATCTTGCTTATATGTTACTTCCCAAAGAAATGGCACCTAAAGAAGTTGCAGGGTAAGCTTCAACAAGTCCAGTCCATGCCTTCTTGTTTCTGATTTGCTCTCCGGGGCATCTATATCAATACAAAAGTAATATTCTTGTGTGCACTGGCGGATCTAGCCCACCGGTTTTGGGGTGCCAACTTTCTGTTTTCGGCGTCAGCCCCCTCCCCATCCCCCAGTGGCGTACTTAGGAATTGCATCAGAGGAGGGGTCGAAGGGATTTGGAGGGTGCCCATTCTCCCACTATTTTTGGTTAAAAGCATCGTATTTCTACCACTATTTGTCAAGTGGACCCATTTTGTACAATAATAATTAATGACAACATAATTTCCTGTGTAGGGGCCCCAGCCTACCTCCACCGCTTCTAAGTTACGGGATTTTTGTTCTTGTTTACCAAAGCGTTCATGTTCACGTTCAACGTCTTGTACCACGTCAACGTTCGTGCACGTGTACACACTGGCAGATCCGATTTTGTTAACTCTTGCTGTAAGCAGAACTTGAGCAGCATAGAACCCTCGATGCGTGTCAAAATGTACTATGCTACCATATTGGCTTCCAAACAATTATACAAAATACCCTTCAAATTGGAGATTCTTTCATCCAGACGATATTTTTTAACCCCGCCAAAGGTTACTGCATTTTCATCCAGTTTACTTCTGTTGGCTTCGGGGAGCCAAAAGACACTATGGCCCCCCTTTTAAGCGCTTCGGGGAGCCATGGCCGGAATGGCCCCTCCCTGGATCCGCTAGTGAATGTAGCCTGTCTCTTCATCTTAGCAATCCGAACACCAACATACGAAACATGCTGCTCAACTGGGCTCAACTGGTCACTCGCACAAAACATCCTCTTCGAATTCCGCTTTCGAAATCTGGCTCACTGGGTCCGCTTGCCCGTTACTGGCTAGACAAACTTCATGAACCCATCTGACGAAGGAATAATGAAACTGCTGATTTCGTCATCTCTTGCTGTAAGCAGAACTTCAACAGCATAGAACCCTCGATGCGTCAGAATCTACTATGCTACCATATTGGGCTTCCAAATAATCATAACAAAATAGCTTTAAGATTGGAGATGATTTCACCCGGAAAGCTATTTTTAACCTCAACAAAGGTTACTGCATTTTTATTTAGTTTACTTTTATTGGTTTGGGGGGCCAAAAGACACTATGGCCCCCCCACCCCTTTGAAGCGCTTGGGGGGGCGTGGCCGGAATGGCCCCCCCTGGATCCGCCAGTGCTTGTGTGGCAAGAAAAACTGATTGTATTTTCCTTAAATACCTCTTTTTTGTGCGCTATGCTTGTGTAGAATGGACAAACGTGGTCATGTCTATATTAGGACAAATTGTTCAGTCCATTCACTATATGTTAGTGTTTCGTGTGTGTGAAGAAGTAGTCATGTAAAGACCCATTTCACGTAAACTACCTTGCTCAATGTTTGCTTCAGTTTACCAAAGTACATGCACAACTTAACATGAATTCTAGTTTTTCAAACAATTGTGCTCGAAAACTTCTTATCTTAGCCAACATTATTCCTGGATCTGCCCCTGGATCTATTGAATCCACATTCTGTCTCAACATATATATATATATATATATATATATATATATATATATATATATATATATATATATATATATATATATATATATATATATATATATATATATATATATATAGGTATATATATATATACATATATATATGTACATATATATATATATATATATATATATATATATATATATATATATATATATATATATATATATATATATATATATATATATATATATATATATATATATATATATATATATATATATATATATATATATATATATATATATATATATATATATATATATATGTATATGTATATATATATATATATATATATATATATATATATATATATATATATATATATATATATATATATATATATATATATATACATATATATGTATATACATATATATATACACATATACGTATATATATATATATATATATATATATATTTACATATATATATAGATATCTACATATATATATATATATAAATATAAATATACATATATATATGTTATATATAACACCCTCATAAATATCGACCATCATCAATAGTAAGAAATCTCACTGATAAATTCTGGAAAATAGTTTTCTGGTCAATCATATAAGGAAAAATTACATGTCACCAAGAATAGACCAGGGAGGCTTACACTGTTTTGTGAAGCCCAGGCAAGGGCAGATACAGAGGGATCTGGATGCATGTACCCCTCATGGAAGGTGGTGCCCCTCCGGCCGGGAACAGGCTCCCCCTCCGGGAAGGCTGAAGTGCATCCCTACCTCAAAGTTTTCAGCCAGAGGCACCCACTGAGAGAAACAGCTGTGAATTTTCGGAACCAAAGAACTTAAATGAGGAAAATCCGAGGACATTTTGTTCTGGGGAGGGGGTGGGTACAGTCGCGATTTTTTCTGCCTCACCTCATTTGGGTGCCTCGGACCGCCCCTGGTCGTCATAGCCACTGACACAAAAACAGCGCAGAGAAACTTGCTACCCGGCCACATCTTGACGATCTTAGACATTAAATTATGAACATTTCAGGTTATGTTCCGCCTCGTCCCGGGCGGAGCGGGCGTCTTTTTAAGTTCCCCGTGAAGTTTTCCGCAGATTTCAGAAAAACGGAGCACGGCAGTGCGCCGGAAATTTGCACCCTTTTCCTACATCAATTTGGCATGTCGTGTGAAAATTTTGAGGACAGGTCATCTAGTGTCAACGAGTTATTGAAGGTCAAGTGAGGGCACCTCCAAAAAATCAACCAGTCGTCACGCTTTAACGGATAAAGTTTTTTAAAATGCAACTTTCAGCGTTTGTATGTCTGTAGTGATGCAACGATGCGCACCAAAGGAATTTTGAAATTTCTTCGTTTTTGATGATGCATTAGTTTTGCAATGTTCCCATTTGTGCTAAAATCGAAGATTCTGGCTAAAGTAGGCACTTTTTATGAAGGCAAGTTGACTGTATGCAATGTTTTGCGGTCTGTTAGAAAATGAAAAATGAAAGCAAATTGAACACTCAAAATTTCGAAGATACCTAAAAATTACACTTTTGATGTTGGTGTGGACAACAAATATGGGACCGAGGTCAAATTTGCCTTCTTTTTCTGATTCCAAATAGTTTTTCGATTTTATAATATCCCCAAAATGATCTCTCCAGAGCCAAAAAACATGACAACAGTCGTGATCACGTAGACCCCCGAGTGACGTCGGTTGTGAGGAATAAAATTTGTGGTGGCTTCGGACATTACTCGTCGAACGCTTTGCGATGACACCTCTTTCGTTTCCGTGCGTCGCTTAGTTTAGAGATTAGAGGGGGGCGTGTATCGACCCCCTCCAGAAGAGGTGTGAGGATCTGGCCGGAAAGACGAAGGAAAAAATACAAAAAAACATCGAAATACACAATTCTACAAGTGTGCTTGTGTCATATTATGCAATGCAGATCGGCTGGTATGTCACCATGACCAATACAGAAGGCACATCACCTGACGGTTCTTGTATATATTTCAGTTACAAAACTGATGGTTTATCATTCATATAAGCATCCGTTTTACTCGTGTTTAAAACATAGTTTCTTGCACGTTTTCGACACAAAGTTGGTTGATCACAAAGGGCGGTAGGCTGCCTGCTGATGTTATGGGCAGTTCCACTTTGAATGTATTTAAAATCACGGTGGACAATGCCTTTGGGCTCGATAATCCTGTTTATGAGGTCCAATTTGGCGTAGATGGGGTGATACTTATGCTAGTATGTGTACACTCTGCACGCTCCTTTAAGCAGTCATGGATGGTGTTTTAAAATCATTGACGGGGCACTCCATCCATGCGTGTTACGCGGCATCGAGTAAATAGGACTAGGTAGTTGCTTAGATAGGTATTGCTAGATGTGTAGATGTTGTTGGATAGTTTGTTTGGAATTTAGGATGTGGTATTGAATAGAATGTTGAGTAGCTTCAGATATTGATTAGCTTCAGATATTGAGTAGTTTAAGATGTTGAGTAGCTTCAGATGTTGAGTAGCTTCACATGTTTAGTAGCTTCAGATGATCGTGTATTTCTTTTCCAACTGAAAAGTAATCATTTGCGGAAACAATGATTGGTTACATCGTCTTTTTTCACGTTAAAATACATGGTGTTACCAAACAAATCCATGCAGTCAAATTTTACCTTGATCTCCAATAATGCCGATTTCTTTGAAGTTTCAATTTTTTTCTTTAAGTAATTTCATTCAAATTTTCCAGACTACAAAATTAACCTAGCAGTCTGACAAATGATTGGCTTTGTGGAGGTAAAACAGCCGTTATTGTGGTTGAATGTGTTCACAAGACACCTTGTATGTGCATTTCAGCTCCATAAAGCATACAAACAGGCTAGGTTATGCTAGATTTAAGTTTTTTGGTTCATATAAATTGGTACATTTTTTCCCCAATTTCCTCATTTCTTTCTTCAAAAGCAGGTTAGGCTAGGTCCGTTTGGGTTTCGTAAGTTAGAAAACTTGGAGAATTTTCATTCTTGAAATATTTCTCACTTCTTTCTTCATTTCTTCAGAGAGCTTAGGCTACGAGATGTTAAGTTAGATTGCATTCTGTTCTTTAACATTATTTTTCATGGTAAATTAGATACCTCACTCAAAGCTACATTTTTGCTGTTATTGTATTTCCTAACAGAAAAGTCAGTAAGACTTTCGATTAAGACGAAAATCGTCCCTGGAACTAGCATACTTTGTCCGCAATGATTTCTAGCTAGTTTTCCTCGAGTTATGACAGTGTGCAATGACATCGTAGTTATTTTCTTCAATTGGCAGAACAGAAGCTGCACGCAAACCACGCTTGGCATCATTTGTGTGTATTTAGCAGGACATGACGGCAGATCCAACAGGCATTAGCATGCACCACTTGACGGCTGAACGTACAACACCACGAGTGCCGGCGAAGCAAGTTGTTCAAAAGAAGCGAATTATGATGTTTCGCAAGCGCTTTTGCGCTTTTTCATAAAGAGCCGGTCTTGGTGAATGAGGTTCCGTCATCAATGGCGCTTACTCCGTCCATCGCAACAAATGTGGGCACGGGTGGGAGACCACCTCGGGTGTAGCCGCATGACTGAAGGCTGTCAGCGACGCTATGCCGTCCCGCTCCGGTCGCGCTGCACCGCGTCCGTTGCCGTGCCGATCAGCCTCCGGAGAATGCAGGCTCACCAATGGCCAGGTACGTCTCCGGCCACCGTTCCCACGGTCAAGTGAGGGCGCCTGGGGGCAACATGGACAGGGCAGTTACAACGTGGTCTGCACACAACAACATGGAACGTCTCGAAAAAATGGTATAGTGGCACCTGTGGATCATTCATTTTTGCATCCACACAGCTCACACAATGCGCGCAGCAATCGTCTTCCTTTTAAGACATGGCAAATCAACGATAAAGAATTGGCAAGACTTAATGGCGGGCACCGACCAATGGGAAAGAAGGAGGCAAATGGAAT